>SNQJ01S0070550.1:38723-63072 GCA_010110895.2 Picea sitchensis
CGGTCTTCCTGTTGCAGTTGCAACCAATCTTCCTGAGTTATTTTCTCTGATTTTACATTTTCAGGAATCAAATGTAAGAGTGTATCCTTGATCACACATTTTACTAACACTGAGTAGATTATGATTCAAGTCTTCAACTAATAGAACATTCTTTGCCTTTACATTTTTTCTTCCAATCTCTACTACACCTTCTCCAAGTATTTTGGTAGATGAGTCATCTCCAGATGAAACATTGTCACCCTTACCAACTTTGACTAAGAAAATTAAAAAATTGTCACATTTCCCAGAAACGCAACACCAATCTATAAAAACGCAGAGCCAACCTTGGAGAGGAATTTTGAAAGCCTTCCACTACTCCAAATCCAGCTCTGAAAGGATAAATGGAACCCTAAGGATGTCTTTTTGTCATTATAAACCTCAATAAAATCAAATGGACACCTTTTGACCAAGAAAAACATTTTTTCCCAAAGTTACTCCCAAAAGCACAACGAAGGTCTTGAAAAAGTGGCAGAGACCTATTTTTTATCATGTTTTTTGGATTTTTATTCAACACTGTGATATGAATTTTCCAACAGAGTATATGTATGTGAAGTATAGGTCAATCCCTATCCAACAATGTAAATTTTTCATCATTTAAATTCCCTAAGAGAAAGTGCAGTGTGGCCACACTGTGCTTCTGTACATCAAAACTATCAGAATAGCAAAAACTTCAAAAATTTGCCAAAATTGTCAAAGTTCCTTGAAATTTGTTTTTGGGACTCCTTGTTTGATGGGTTTACACAATCAGTGATGCATCAACCAAGATATCAAGTCTATCTCTCCTCTTTATATTCTTTAGGGCTTTGCTTAGCCTCGTTTTCATGTTTTTGAGCCTAATTTTGCAAATCAGGTTCCTGGTGAAATAGTGTCTTGCCATGTTTCTCTGCAGCTTAGTGTCTCTATTGGCCCTTTTCAACAGATTCTCCAAGTATTGGTTTAATATCCCAATACAATAATCCTTGTCTTCCTCAATCTCAGTACCCATAAAGTGGACAGGGTTTTTATGTATCGTCTCCTTGTCTTCCACCTGTTCTTCCAAACCAATCAATGTTTTACCTTTGTCCTTTGCTTTTTTGGAAGATGGATGACCTGGTGAGGTAATTTGATGCATCACATTAATCTTCAAAAGTCTGTTATCTTGTTTTAGTAATTCTACCATGTGATTTTCCTTTGCAAGATCATCTTATCTCTTGCATTTGTGCTTGTTGCTCCTTGATAATTTATGTATTTGATTTGTCTCCATGGTCACACATCTCCTTCTCATCAGGCATATCCTCCTCAAATTTATGAAATGGTGAGTCAGCTACAAGCCTAGGTGACTTCTCCAATTATCCTTGAACTTTATCAACTATAGTGTCCTTAGGCAGTGATCTAGTTTGTGCCTTAGTCAGATTTTTGGGTGTGGACATCCTTTTAGTGCTTTCAAGGGAAAAAACAAACCTCTTCCCCTTCTTGTAAGTCTGTGAAATATTTTCCATAGGTTTCTTTCTAATTGATAACTTGTTGGATGAGCCAACCTCCTATGGCCTTGGTAGTGCTAATGGAGTGCTTTGACTACTAGGTTGACTAGTATCAGGCATGAAAGAAACTAATTGGATGAATGCTTCCCAAGGCATGTTGATTTATGAAATCCTTTGGAGGATCATGACCTTTACCAAACCGTGATGAAACAAATTTGTTTGATGATCTTTCCCTTTGCTCTGAACTTTTTATGTCATTTTGACCAGCCTCTTGAATAAGTAATGAGGCAAGTTGAGTGGCTTGATGGCAATGAAATGCATCAACAATCTTATGTGACACTGGTACATTCTTGAAAATATCCCTTCGCAAGTAAAGTATTTCATGATCATCTTCATCAATGTGGAATATCTATCTAGCAACTATTTGAAGGGAAAGATATGAGTAGGATTGTCTTTATAGTGTGGTTTTAGGAAGATCGTGTAGCTTTCAATGTCCAAATCCATCCCTTTAAACCATATTTCTCCATGATTGGGAATACCTATAGCTATGGAAATGGAATCTGTTGAAATAATGAATTATGTCTCGACAATTGTGGTCTTATCATTCTTGAAATTGGTGGAAAAGAGACTGGTCAATTTAGCATGGCATCCCACCCTTTGAATTCTTTCACAAAACCCTAGACAGCCAACCTCTTCAAATGATTTCTTAATGAAAGGTGAGGCCATGATTTCTCTGATCTGTGGTGGCTTATACCTGGACACTCATCCACCCTTATTGTACCTTTTCTTCTGAGTATCATTGCTTCCAGTTTCCATGATGTAAAACCCTAGATTTCAGTGGGAAAGGGAAGGGAAGTGGTATGACTGCGAAAAACAAGGGAAAGAGGATTACAATTTTGTAGGAACAGAATGGGGGGTAACGGGAATAGGAAAAAATATGTGAATATTACATGAGGTAGGGGTAGCTGTTATGGAGTATAAAATTCAGGGTTTAATCACAGGTTTGAAACAAGTATCTTAGAGATGGAAAAACACAACAAAATTATGCAGAAGCGTAGCGAAGTCAAGCAAAAATGAGTTTTCACCACTTGCTGAGAAACATAAGCGTAGGAAAATTGATGGGAATGTGTAATTGCTTGATGATAACATAGTTGAACCCACAGACTGCTAATCAAACCCTTGGATGATTATATTTCCCTCCTTTTTCGAATGTACAGCATGAAAACTAGAAACGTAGCGTGGGGTACCAAAAACGTAGCGTGGGATGCGATCAAGGGTGTTGATGGAGGATTTCGATGCCTTGGTGGTTGAGATGAACCTTGATGATGGAGATGAGATCAATGAAAGTGAAATGAACAATTTGAATGATTTGAATGGTCTTTTATAAGAGAGAGGTCAATTTTTGCTAGTGATGGTGGCATGACATCATATGATGTTTTTGGGAAAAGATGTAATGTGACTGCAACATTGTTACACATTATTTTTTTCATCCCTATGATCGTTAATAATGTAAACCTATATGTTGCCTTCAGAGGGGTCAGTGGGCCTAAGTTCCTAAAGAGAGAAGGGAGAATAAATTTTCCTGAGAAAAGAAGTTGCATTTTCCTATGTAAAAACCTTATAAAAAAGGAAGTTCGGAGGTTGTTATATAGGCAGGGTGCGAGAATGAACCATTCTCGCAGGTTGCAATATAGCTAGGGTGCGAGATGTTTGCAGGTTTCTCTATAGCTAGGGTGCGAGAATGCCTACACGTGGGAAAAATGAGCGTTTTCTCAAATCTTCTAGAAGGAAAAACTTCTATGGTGAGGTGGCATCCGAATGGTTTGGATCTTACTCGCTTTCATGATTTAGTGGGATCATCCTAACCTCCTCACCTTATCCTCTTCAACTTATAAAAGGAGAGGAGTTCTCATGAAGAAAGTTAGTTTTGTTGGTTCTTGAGCTTGTTAGCTTTTGGTTGGCTTGGAATTATCAGATTGGTTGGAGTGGTTTTGAGATTTGCTTTGTCAAGATAGATTGTGAATATTATCATATCTATGCTCTCGGAATTCTTGGAGTGAAAGTGTGTGGGGAACGAAGGACAGTTGGAAGGGACCTTACGACATCAAGGCTATGGTTGTAATCTCTCTCTCACATTTAATTTGATACAGTAATATGATTCTTTCCTATAAAACTTGTTGTGTTTTATTGTATGATTCCTTGATCACATACATAGGTTTATATTGAGTTTATGTTATTTCTATCACTTTGGTTGGCTGCGTTATTTTGTAGGATCATCATTGTACGAGAGTTGGAACGGAGCTAGGATGGTGATGGTGAGAGGAAGCGACATTTAAATGGTATGTCACTCATCCCTCTTTAGCTAGTAAATTCAATATCTAAAACTTAAGGAAAGCGTCATGTTCTGTCCTATTTTGTTCTAGATCCAGGTGGATCTAGGGAGATTGGTTAGTGTCCGCACCTATGGATTTATCCAATAAAAAAATTGGGGACTCCTAATCGGTCAATGATATAGAAACCTACGAACTTCCTTTTTTATAAGGTTTTTACATAGGAAAATGCAACTTCTTTTCTCAGGAAAAGTTCTTCTCCCTTCTCTCTTTAGGAACTCAGGCCCACTGACCCCTCTGAAGGAAACAAATAGGTTTACATTATTAACGATCACAGGGATGACGAAAATAATGTGTAACAGAGAGCCCCCCAAAGTATGAAGTTAGAAAAAAGTGATATCTGAAATACTTTGTCGAGTGTGTGTAGGGAACAAGGAACAGTCGGTCGGAAACCTGCCAACAAACAAGGAAATACAGTACAATAATATATCATCATTGAGGTAGGAATTCCCATACTCAGATCACAGACTGATGACATTATAAACATGGGTCATGGCCACCAATCATACACTGTGGATCCATGCCATCAAAATATAGCATAGCCACTGGAATACACTGTGGATCCATGCGAGAAATTTTAAATCAAGACGACATAGCCACGAAACATACACAGTGGATCTATGTGTCGCAAATTATACATACTCCATCGCAACCTGGATCGCAAAGATACTATCCAGGGTCTTCAATCTCGTCGTCCAAAGTACGAATCTAACCATGTGATTACATGTGTTGAAGTCGAACATGGTAGAAACCACTTGATTACCGGTCGATGATATTTTCACAAGGGGGAATTACCTTTATTATTTTTTCCCTAATATGATAAATCCCTTTAATGATGACTCAAGTGATGTATATGACTGATTTTAAGATGACATTTCAAAAATGAATCTTAGACCATGATCTAGATGATGACAACCATAAGTAGGTGGAGGGAGTAGCACCGACCTAGACATACTAACTAATGACCAACGTTTCTTTGAAAATACACAAATTTGACTTAATAACCTATTAACAAAATTGAAAGAGCATATTTGATCACTGGCGATTGACTGGACTGGAAGACACTAACATGGGAAAATCCATCCGAGGAAAACAAGAAATCTAGGAGCTTTCATGTGAGGAGCAACAGATATAAATTGAATAATCATACTTCCTATAATTTATAGGACCCTAACAGGTTTTACTGTTAGATCACTAGGAATAACTTTTCATGTCTGAAAATTAGTCACATAGAGTTGCATGTGAAAATTCATACCTATGATGAATTAGAATATTTGAAACCTTGTAAACCCTAGTCTCCACTACAACAAGATCAATTTGATGATGAAATTGATGGAGATTTCCATGCTCCTGAGCCTACTCCACACCCAAAGCATGATGGATTGAGAAAAATAAGGAGAATAAAAGGTCGCAAAGGTAAGTCCAAGTTTCAAATGGCCTCTAAATCATTTCCTTTGTATAGTCCTAGTTACCAAGCTCTATTAAAGGTTATTAGGAAATTGAGACTGCAAAATCAAATGTTGAAGAGAAAATTGGAAAGAAACATGTGTATGGTTCCAATTACTAACCTATGGATTCCTTATTAGAAGCTATTAACTTAAAGGAGTAATCAGTGGACAAGGAAAATGCCTCTTCAGAAGAATGCATGAAACTAGTTCATCAAATAATCAATACCATATTGTATGACATCATGGTGAATACATATTCCTTTATCCAACTAAAACCTAGTCTACTTGGATGGAGAGATCAATATGAACTGTTTGATCTTAGGATCATAAATAAGGAAATTCATTGGCAAGTGATATAGAAATTGATGGAAATATGGTTCTCAATGTATTTAGTTTTGGAAGAGAAGTGGAAGGAAAAGTTTAAAGAGTGTAAATCACGGTTGATGTAGGAACAAAACCAAAGGCAACGAGCTTGTGAATTAGCATTATAGGCCCTAACTTGTAGGTCACCATCTCGGGTTTACCCTATATTTTTACATGAGAGATGGAATACCTTTAGGCTTCGTCAATTGGAAACAAAAAAACCTCATGAAATCAAACAACCTCAAGATTTTATCAATATCTTTATGTCCTCTAATTCTCTTGATCATAAATTATTATGTGAATTATATCAATTCAAATTCTTCGTGTAAGAAAATTATCGATGGAATCCCAATCCTTATGTCAGGGATATCCAACTCTGAGCATTTTCATCATTCATTTTAGTCACGTTCAATGGAAGAAAGCTTCAAAATTTTGTGTCGGGATTGAAGGAGATTCAATATTGATCATTTGGGATGAGTATCCCCTACCATAAGTGATAATAATTGATTATCATAGGTTGATATAGAACTCTGGAGACTCTGTAAGAATTAGATACCATCAGAGACGTTCTATCTTTGATTACCAAGAAATTGTTAGGGCATATTCCTTGGAAGCATTGCTAATTTCCCATGATATTAACTCCCTAATTACTTGAGTAACAAAAATCATGTGGGTTATCTATATTTCAGCCTAGCCCTCAGAAAATATTCCTTTTATATAAAATCTATGAGAATACATGGTTTCAGGTGGCTTGGACTCACATTTCACTTTCCCCTTCTTTGGTTTCCTACTAGGTTTTACAGGGCACCCATCAGGTGGGCAGAACGAGAAGATGTTATGCAATGGACTCGGGCAGATAGAGAATTGGGATTTTATGGTGCAAATGAATTTGAGAATCCTACCTTAAATTGAGTAGATCTTCACTCTAGTGCTCTTGAACAAGAATAATATATTTTATGAGGACATGCAACACTTTTGGTCGGGGGGAGATGATGATCTCATGAAAGGACATCTTTTTTCCACCTATAACTATCTCTTTTTCTATCTCAGGACCTAGTTCTAAACCCTAAAGTTTTCCATTCTTGTCACTTTGATTTACACATATTCCAAGGTAAAATGATTGCAATTTAGAATTCTTTCTTGTTTGCATGATTAATTTAGTGAAGGCTATGATATTACTTGTGCTTTTTTTAGTGAATGATGAAGAATGTTGCTAGAATATATATGTATGTGTATTTAAATAAACCTTGTTAACACAACCTATAACATGTATTTCATAATATATTCCTAGGGTATAAAAAGGCTTTGCACAATTATGACAAGTGAAGGAAGATACTAAACATTTATGGAAATGCTAGAGAATCTATCAATTTTTTGCTATTGGGGAGAAATAATTACTCATGTTTGGTGGAATTTCTGCATTCAATACCAGGGAATTGTAACAGATTGTGCCTATTCTTGTCCATAGGGATTGATGAGTAAGATATAGCATAATATTCCACAACTGATTCATTGATCTGATCCCCAATTGTGCATACATAGCATAATATTCCACAACCGATTTTCCATTGTGTGAATAAACTATGGTACTCACATGGTTCAGGTTTTTTATCAACATGTGGTTGAGTTTGTTGTCATATATATGAATATTTTTTTGGGAGGATGTGATCACTTATGGATTGTGGCACTCCAATATCAAATTATAATTAAAATGGACCCGCAAGCATATAAGAGCTCTGTCATCCCTATTTTTGAACGCAATGATACTTTGATTGTGTTAGCTCTCATATTTGAGGGGGATATACATGGTGTTTCATTGTAACTCTCTTTCACTTAAATATATATCAAAATTGTTTGTCACACATGATATACTTTTAAGAACGTGTGGGGATTCTATAGCAAGTGTACAGGTCGAGCCTTTGAAGAGGGCCCACATGAGGTGAGGCACTCTGCATATTTTGTGTACATGATGTAGATTAATTTTGTTGATGTTCATTTTTTTTGGTTATTGTCTATTTCATTTCCCATAGGATACTTTTGCTACTGATCCAGATTTGGATCCAGGAGCTTGATGGGGCTCAGAAAGGCCTAAAAATAAAATTTCTCAAAATGGAATTGTGTGTAGGCCTCGTTGATATGAACCCAACGCATCTTGAACGGGCTCAAACAAACGTCATATGCTCCTAATATCACGTTCTGTTTGTTTTTCCAAACAGGGAAAAAAATGTTCATTGTATAGTCCGTACAGTGCCACGTGGCAGTTGACTATACATGTCGTACAAACATACAATTGATGTGGCAGAATGACATGGCAGGTCATACAACTGACGTGGCAGGGGCATAGTGGACTACTGAGGTGGAAGGAACAAATGGACCAACTAGGAGATGACACATGTCACCATTGAAAGGGTGACAGGTGGCACGCCTGTACAATGACACGTGGCAGGTGTGCTTATGTGGTCGGTTGATGACATGGCAGAGTACAGTGCCAAAATATGGGAAAATTGCTAACTGACAAGTGGCATCAGAAATTGGTGAATAAGGTGGTTCCATGTGGCCTAGATGTGGGTTGCCACGTGGCACCCAGTGGTTGGTCATTTGGTTTATGGAAAAAAATTGGAGTTTACCGAATTCGAATCGGAGACCTCTCCCACCTCGAAAGTGACTGGGCAAGGACATATACCATTGCGCCACCATTTTGATTGATATATCATAGCCACATTATAATATATAAAGTGTGTTATATGGTAACACGAAGGTGAAAAGGGGTCGTGGCTAAGCCCCAACCCGCAAATGCATACATCCCATATAACTACAGTTTAAAAGGGCGAGAGCACCACTACATAACCACTGACATGCATTAACTATAGACTCGGGGATTTCCATATACTATGGGACTGTAACCACTTTGTTGTTGGTGCATACACGGGGCACGGTCTTATCATATTACACCACATGACCATAGTTTATGGGCTAAGGGCCAGCGCACAACCCTTAGAGGTTTGCGCTTGGCCATATATAGTTTCCATGTGGCTGTGTTAAGGGGCGCATGCCAGGAAAAAGGGTCTTAGACCTTTATTAAAGCTAAAGTGGGTTTTCTAACTTTGGGTTAGTGGATTTTATTGATTTTATGCCTGTTATTGAAGATTTTTGGCCAATATTGAGGGATATTGGGCCCTTTTTTAGGCCAGATCTCAGGAGGAAGTTGGGAGATGGTTACTAACTTTAGATCTATATAAAACGACCCTTCTTGAGGCTAAGGAGAGATCAGTGGTGGTTCAAAATAGGGTTATGCTACTAGATTGTTGAGCCAAAGGCCATTGTTATGCAAGGAAGCTATTGAAGAGAACACCTTTTGCGGGCCATTTATGGGAGCCTCGTTCATCTGATTTGGGTGTTGTTAGTTTTGATGGGTTCATGAGATCTGGTAGAAAAATAACAACTCATTGTTGTAACCTTTTGGCAATATCATGATGTACATTTGAAGCTTCGAACAGAAATAACAAAATCCCACTGAGACAAGCCCCGAAGACGTAGGTGAGATTGTCGAACTCTATTATCACATGTGTGTTATGGTTTGTTGTTGTTTATTGCTTCATTTCAGCTATGTACATGTTTAGATGGTTGTGAGATCTTATCATATCTTCTTCCTCTTTCTTTAAGCTTCCTAATTGGTTAATCAACACACGCTTAATAACTCAACCATAGTCGTGTAAAAGATCTTTTCAGATCAAGTTGGTATCAGAGCTAGTTGACATTTGGAATTTGAGTTTTTCATGTTAACTAGGGAAGAGCTCATCTCAAGGGAGAAAATGGAATCTACAGGAGGACTTTCTCAAGATGAGAAGGAATTCAAAAATTCAGTGTTTTCCATGGTCAAGATGGTGAAAGTGTTGTATGAAGACTACTTGTAACGACAGAGCACGGTTCAAGTGAAAGCTTCAAAGAACAACAAAGGAAAAGAAGGATTGAAGGAAGTTCCTTCTACATCTATTTCAAAAAACACATATGAGGTATGCAGTGAAGGTTATTCATCCATTTCTCCTTGTTCCCATCAAGATGGTTTTGGTGCATTTGAAAAACATACAAAAGGTGTAGGTTTGAAATTTCTAACCAATATGGGTTATGAAGGAAAGGGCCTTGGAATTGAGGGACAAGGTATCATTAATCCCATTTAGGTTGTGGAAAGGCCTCAATATTTGGGATTGGGATATGGTGAAGTGGAGCTTTGAGCATCCTCCAAGATTAGTTCCAAAACTTTGAAAGCAAGTAATGCTTCAAATGGCTAGCTCAAGTGATTTCAGGAACACTTCACGAAAGGTAATGACGCATCACTTCAGGATTGTGGTAGTGAATGCAAGTCATATCCAAAGCAAAGTGAAGATCAACATGGAAGGTATAATGGTCATGATATTTCCAATTCTCCTTTAGATTATAATAAGCATAATCAAGTAATATAGAACTTGTGGAATATTTATCGATGTACTTATTGTCATTCACCCAAACATTGTGTTGCCAAGTGTTGGAAGAGAAAAAAATTGTACAAGAAACCTATGTCGACTAGGAAGGAAACACAACATAGAGACTCAACTCCACAACGAAAGAAAGAGAAGGGTAAACAGGTCTAGATGCCAAAAACTCAATGCACCTATTGCAACAAGAGTGGACATCAAAAGACTAGTTGTTGGAAGCTTAATCCAGAACTTCGTCCAAGGAGGGACAAAAGGATTGCACAAGTACTCAAAAAGGAATAAAGATAACCACTGAAGCAATAGGAACACCATGAAGAAAATAAACCAGCCACTTGGTTTTTCCAGAAGTGGATGTCTCAACTTCATTGTATTTTGCTTCCATTAATGTATCACACATGTTGAAATGATGACCTGTTACAACATCATTTTTGTACAACATCGTGTTTTGTTTTTTCATCCTTATGAGTATGTAATTCAGTCAAAGTCCATTATTTTAACCTTTTGGGGACCAAAATGTCCTTTAGTGGGGAGGTGTGATCCAGATTTGGATCTAGGAGCTTGATGGGGCTCAAAAAGTCCTAAAAATCAAAGTTCTCATAATGTCTTCAAAACAAATGTGTGCATAGGCCTCTTCGATATGAACCCAATATAAATTGAATGGGATCAAATGAACATTGTATGCTCATGATATCGCATTATGTTCGTTTTTCCAAACAGGCAAAAAAATGCTGACTATACAGTTCGTACAATGCCACGTGGAAGATGACTGTACAGGCCGTACAACTGATGTGGCATGAACAGTTGGCAGAATGACATGGTAGGCCATACAAATGACATGGAAGAGGCATATTGGACTACTGACGTGGTAGGAACAGGTGGACCAACCGAGAGGTGACACATGTCACCATTGAAAGGGTGACACGTGGAACACTTGTACGATGACACGTGATAGATGTGCTTACGTGGCCAATTGCTGACATGGTAGAGTATGACGCTAACACATGGGAAAATTTCTGACTGAAAAGTGGCATCGAAAATTGGTGAATAAGGTGGTTCCACGTGGCCCAGACGTGGGCTGCCACATGGCACCCAGTGGTTGGTCATTCGATTTATGGAAAAATTGTGGAGTTTACTGAATTCGAACCGGAGACCTCTCCCACCTAGCAAGTGACTGGGCAAGGACGAATACCATTGCGCCACCATGTTGCTTGATATATCATAGCCACATTATAATATATAAAGTGTGTTATATAATACGAAGGCGAAAAGGGGTTGGGGCTAAACCCCAGCCTGCAGATGCATACATCCCATATAACTATAGTTTAAAAGGGCATGGGCGCCACTGCATAACCACTCAGGTCTTGCCATATGCTATGGGGTTGTAACCACTTGGTTGTTAGCACATACATCGAGCACGGTCTTATCATATTACGCCACATGATCATAGTTTACGGGCTAAGGGCTAGCGCACAACCCTTAGGGGTTGGTGCTTGGCCATATATAGTTTCCATGTGATCAAGTTAAGGGGTGCATGCCAGGAAAAATGGGCTTATCCATTTATTGAAGATAAATTGGGTTTTCTAACTTTGGGTTAGTGGATGTTATTGATTTTATGCCTGTTATTGAAGATTTTTGGCCAATATTGGGGGATATTGGGCCCTTTTTTACGCCAGATTTTGGGAGGAAGTTGGGAGATGGTTACCAACTTCAGATATATATAAACCACGCCTTCTTGAGGCTAAGGAGAGATCATTGGTGGTTCAGAATAGGGTTATGTTTCCGGATTGTTGAGCCAAAGGCCATTGTTATGCAGGGAAGCTATTGAGGAGTGCACCTTTTGCGGGCCATTTCTGGGAGCCTCGTTCATCCGATTTGGGTGCCATCAATTTTGATGGGTTCATGATATCTGGTAGAACAATGCCAGCTCATTGTTGTAACATTTTGGCACTATCATGATGTAAATTTTAAGCTTCAAACAGAAATAAGAAAATCCCACTCAGACAAGGCCCAGAGACGTAGGCGAGATTGTTGAACTCTGTTATCACATTTGTGTTATGGTTTGTTGTTGTTTATTGCTTCATTTAAGATATGTACATGTTTATATGGTTTTGATATATTCTCATATATTCTTCCTCTTTCTTTAAGCTTCCTAATTGGTTAATCAACACATGCTTAATAACTCAACCATAGTCGTGTAAAAGATCTTTTCGGATCATCTACAAAAATATATTGTTTTTGATATAGAATTAAGACCCAATAATAGTTACAAGTCTAGTAAATAGAGAAAAAAGGTTTGGTATCACATGATTAGGTATCTGAAGATTCCAACCTGAAAGGAGCCACCAACTAGGCATTAAATTATAAGTGTTAGATGTTTAACTATCAATGAATGAGTTTAAGTTTTCAAGATTTACAATTTTCATTATTATTTATGGTTTGCATTAGAATATATACATATTTCTTTCAAGTTACTTGCTTAGATTAAATATGTTTCCTTTTGATAGAATTTAGAAGTGATAAGCATATAATTTCTCTTCAGTCAATACAAGGTTCTGGTTCTATGTATACAACACACCGTGTCTCACAAGCATTATAGAACCTCATGTTGATGATTAAATGAACTAGTGAATTGAACTTACACCATCCTAGTACTTTAAAACATCATCGTGAATATTTAAGTCCATGCTTTGACATGGTAGGAGAGTGATGCAACATGTAGAGAACTGGAAAATGAGCCACCAGTGGCAGATTGGAAGGTGTTCAAGGACATGATTGAAGCTCGGTTGTACCTAATTGGATATGAGGAGCACCAACAAATTATAAGGAATTACTTCAAGTAGAGGCAAAGACAATTGGTGCAAGAGTTCACCACATATTTGATGAATATAGCTATACAATTGGGTGTCTCTTTCAAAATCCCATAAATGTTGATAAAGTAATTGGGAGCATTGCTACATCAAATTAAGTGTCAACTGATGTTATTCAAACCTATGATGATTGATGAAGCCAGTGTTCAAGAACAATACCTTGAGGGATACAAGCGGAAGTAACAGTCAAGCATGCATAAGGAAACTGAACCACATGAACACCATAAAAAGAATAAAAATAAGAAGAAATGGAATGAGAAGAATATTGTGGAAATTCCATAGGAAGAAACACCTCCCAACAAACAATGCAAGGGTTTATGTCGAAAGGGACACGCTGAGGAGGATTGTTGTTATTTTTACCCTGAGAGGCACCCAAAACATTTCCAAAAGAAGAAGAAGAAGGTGTTGACAATGTTGGATGTTGAGGAAACGGTGTACAACAACTTAGACCTGGAAGGGAATATCAGTTGAAATAATATCCAAAATGAGGTGGCATTAGTTGGATGCAGACATATGGAGGAGAATGAGACGATTGAGGCATTTTGCATCAAAATCCACATGAAACAAAGAAAGGTAAATTCTTGATTTGATCATGGTTCATAGTCCAAATTTATATATGCACAATCAGTTAATAATCTTGGGCTAGAGACACATGATCATCTGCAAACATACCACCTGGGTTGGGTAAGGCAAGACATGGAATTGAATGTGAACAAATAATGAAAATTCAAGTTTACCATCAACTAAAACTTTGTGGATGAAGTGGTTGTATATGTGGTTCCATTGGACATATGTGGAGCATACTGGGAATCCCATACTTGTACATGAGAGATTCCATCTTCAGAAGGAGAGCATACCAGTATAGGATATTCAAGTATGGAAAATCATATTCTATAGATGAACACAAGGAAAAATCCAAGCTCTCTTTGATTTGTGATCATGACTAGGATAGAAGAATCATGGGAAGTACACACAAGTTTGTTCTGTTTTTTTTAGAGAAGGAAATAAACAAGTTGGAGATGAAGGCATCCTTGGAAGGATGTATTGGAAAGTAGTGCCAGAAACTACAACAATTGATTGAAGTGTACAAGGAATTGTTTCAAGAGCCTTAAGGACTGCCACCCAAGCTAGAGGTTGAGTCTGGGATTTAGTAGGATTCTAATCATCAAGCTTAAAAAATGGAACGTGTCAAGATTTACACTTGCTAAAATCCTTCGTAGAATCTAGTTACCTCACATGGTGTTGTCTTCTCTATTTACTGGAAAAAATATTCAGTGGAACAACTCTAATACCATGTTGAAATTTCAATCCATGACATGAAAATCTAAACTCAAAGATATAACCTAGAATTGAAAACAAAAATTATATGAAAGACTAATCAAAACTTTTCCTTTTCAGAAAAAAAATACTATAGAAATGTAGATCAAGAGTAGAGACACAACATATTTGAATTTGGGATTAATTCACCAAGTAACGAGCAGTAAATCTAAGAAATATTCCTATTGAAAATCAAAACTAGAAAGCTCAAAATATATAGTAGTAAACAATAATATTCTCATTAACCATAAAGGAATGATTACATTGATACAATACAAGAGGGAGCTTCCCGAGGAAGGTAGGTGCTCCACTTGCTTGATTTCTCTCAAGTTGACTCACACTCAAACTCACCATGTGCTCATCTCAAGCATCCAAGTGGCGGAGGGAGGCAAACAACAAATAAAGAAGGAATCAAAAGTCACACTCAACTCTTCCAAAATTATGAAATAGCGATTTTGAGAGAGGCACCCTACTTTAGAGATCAACATACCAAAAATTTGCCAACATGGGTCTAGTGATCTTGAGAAATGTTATTTTGTCCCATCGATGGCATGATAACTAAATGTGGTTATTGTGGTTGTATAGCCAATAATGGTTGAGAACATGATTGAATATGTTGATGATGAAACCACCTATGACAATCAACCTCATGAGAAAAAATAAGGACAAAGAAGATGATTGTTAAGAAGTTGATGAAGGTATCAATCACATACATGCATTAACGATTGAAAGTGATTGAATTATTGGTGTGTCATAATTCTAATATAATTGCATAGGATATTGAAAATGTTGCAATGAAATGATTATGTGTATGAATACTCAGATTTTGTGTCACTGATTGAAAATTATGTCAAGAGGATAGATTGTAGGAAGAATTGTCTTGGATATGGTTGTGAAAGTAAGCCCATAATGAATATTGGTTTCTCTAGCATGCAAGGGCCAAACATTATGAGACTAATATCATAGTTGTGAAATTTGGTTCCTATAAGAAACATATTCAAATTTATGATTGAAAATGTTATGATGACATCTCATGGTAATTGTATATGTATGATACATATGAGATGATGGATCCATATTTTAAGGATAGATTATGGGTGTTATAAGCTAGAAATCACAGAGATGATGCTATTGTGATAACATTGGAACCCTATGATATTCCTAGATCATTTTAATCTATTGTTTATTAGATGTTGTTAGTGGGATGCCCTAGTAGTAAGACTCTACAAGTATGCATTATTCCTGCATGGGAAATCCTTGGCAAGATGGATTGTTTATTAGAGAAGGGGATGCCATATCCTAAAAAGGTGATTACAACGAGGAAGAGGTGACTTGAATGAATATGTTGTGAAAGATTCATGTTATGTGCTAGTTGGAATCAAGAATACAATATATAGCCTAGGTGTGTCAGAGAAAACAATGAGTTGAATTTTCTCCATGGAAGCCTTGTGGAGACAAGATATATTCATACATAGAAGTATTGGGCTAATTTTCATACTCTATATTGTGTTATGAATATATATTCTTTGGTTATGATTTGAAATTCCTTTGGATGGGATAATTGCTACATAGAAATGTCTATGATATGCATGTTGACCTTGATGATTGTTGTAGGTATATGCTAAAATACTAAGGCATTAGAAGCATCTCAATGAATAAAAAGGGATTGTGGTACACTAATATCCAAGATAACTATCAAATGAAAGTTGCAATGAAGAGGATAGCATTGTCGATGCAACTAAATAATAAATACATGGAGACATGGTCTTATTTCTGATAGGAAAAGAGCACCAAGGATGGTGTTATTCTAAGAGGGGGGGAATACAATATATGAGTTTTTGTCCATGGAATATAATATGCAATAAATTGTGTATTGTTGTGTGAGGTGGGTTATGTGATGATATTCATACAAGTGGTATAAGATAAAATGATCCCATGTTGTAAATATGTGAAATGCATTGTAAATATTCTACTGTGGAGTTCAAGGGTAAGGCCCAACTAGTGATTTCGTATAATTCCAAGTGGTGGGTATATTTTCCATGATATGCTCATGTATATGTAAAAACATGTAAGAGGAAAATGCATAATAATAAAATATCCACCAAAATGGTTTCTTGAGGGAGCAACAAGGGGACCATGTAACCACAAGATGGGAAGAGGAAATGGGGTTGTCAGGTGATTTGACCTTGTCATGTCCTTTGTAAGAACTACCCTTTATTTTCCATGCTTTCTTACAAGTTGTCCAATAAATATTTGACTTGTGTGTGTGTCCTAATTTCGTATCCTCGGGAAGAGATAGGTGTCTCATGTAATAAAAGGTCTTCCATTGTTTTTTCCATGTATTCCATGATCATTCTACCATTATGTTTATTCAATGATTTGTGAGCATGGAGAAGAGACAAGATCCCATGTTATGGAGATGTTTTCCCTGGTTGTTATAGTGGCTATGGTTGTTATAAATGAAAATGGAAAGATCTTCCCACATGCTTATGGCTAGTAAGAGTCCATAGAAGTTAGGGAAGCTTTCTACAAAAATGTGAGAAAATGGGATGGTTTGAGAGAGAAACCATGGTTATAATTCCCACAATAGTTGAGGCAACACCTTTATAAATGAAATCATGCTATTACTACACATTGAATATATTGAGGTCAAGTGTTTTCTATCCTAGGTTATTACCAGAAGGTAGACAACATATTGGACTCTTTCTGCAGACACTGAAGAGCACTTGAAAGGACGATTACTTTAAGGGATTGTTGAATAGAGATAGAGTGGGTATTCCTTGTGTTGTGAGGGGTAGTAGGAAGAGAGTGCCATGGCTAGCTTGATATTTGGATGAGGACCTAGAGAGATCTAACTTGAGTAGATGTTTGTCATAAATGTAATGGTTTGTCTTGAGTGAATTTAGAGCCCTATATGAGCTTCCTTTGCATTGGTGGTATCGGGGTCTATCTTAGGGGTTGAATCCATCATTGATTCCTACATTTGGGTGGAAAATCACTCCTCAACAACCAATTTGGTGGACATGGAATTAATTGCATATAAGTAATTAGATATTCCTCTTGTGGAATGATTTTATATTTTGTTAATGTCTTGAATTAAATGGGTAATGAATGAATTCAAAATTTGCAATATCTAGTTTCACTATTATTTTATATTACATACAATTTTTGTATTATACTACTATTAGAGTTTAGGATTACCTCATATATGTGTAATTGAGGAAAACAATTCTTGTGGGTAGTGCAAGATGGCCAAGGAAGGCCTCTAGGGGCAATACAACTTTATCATTGTCTTTGATATCATTTGCAACAAGTATGGCTCAAACCACTAAATACATGGGCCTACTACGTTCACATTCACCTTTCCCTCAAGGTTGAGGATGTTAAGGTTCATATGGAATTTGAAGTTAGTGAATCAACCAAGGGGTGCTTGAGTCCATCATATCTCTTTGAATCCTTAAGAAGCCACACTTTTGAAGATATTGTGATGGTGTCTCCAAATGTAGTCATGACACTCTTTCACATTCTAGTACATAGATACTTATAAGCATAAGAGGGATAAATATTCAATCAACAATACCTAGAATGGGTGTTAATTGGAATTCATAAGAGGAATATATGAATAA
This sequence comes from Picea sitchensis, assembly GCA_010110895.2. NCBI lineage: Eukaryota > Viridiplantae > Streptophyta > Pinopsida > Pinales > Pinaceae > Picea > Picea sitchensis. The sequence goes on from SNQJ01S0070550.1 coordinate 56,706, forward strand.
GCTAACTACATTGCATGAAATTTATGACTATGATACCAATGATCCAATCTCGGGATAAAATTTAAAGGACAACATAAATAGACAAGATTGATTAAGTTATGGGCATAGGGCCATGCACATATCATGTGATTAAGTTATGGGCATAGGTTCATGCACAGATCATGTAATGTAGTAAATAATAAAATAAATATGCATAAAGGAAAAAACAAAAATTGTTTGTATTATTGTGTAAAATGTTTAATACATTACAATGTAAAGGAGAGTGTATAGAAAAAATAACGATGGTATATTTGATAAGTATATGTCTTATACTTGTATTTTTGATAGTATGCATACAAAGGCATGCAATTAGTAACCGGATCTGCATCCCCACTCTCACGAAGTGGGATTTTAGACCCAATACTCCTCTTCACCTAAATTCAATTTTAAAATAAAACAAAAGTGAAGAGTGTTAAAACAAATATGGCAACAACATGTTACAACACAATGGTTTTGTTTGATAGTTTTCATCAAATTATGGGATGAAGAGACTCCATCCAACCACATGGTATATCACAATGTTTTTTTTCATTAGTGTTCATCAAATTATGGGATGTTGTGGATATTCTCTCCACACAACTAGAACGTAAGATGCACAAAGACAAATTGTCGATAGACAATTCAAAGAATAAGACTAGTTCATTTGATTTTGAATTCATATTAATTTAAATTTAAGACTACAAAAAATATATAATTGGAAGTAGGGTTAAAATTTGAAGAATTTTGATAATGATATTTTAAATCATATAATTAAAAAAAAATTAAGAATGCTCAACTCTTGTTTTATTTTTTGAGAAAGAGTACATATAGACTCTCATAGACGAAGATAGACAAATACCATGGGCTATCAAAAATTGTGGGCCCAAAACCACCAATGTAGACTTCTTCATACATCTCGAATGTTAACATAACATTCTATATGTATGAAAACGTCATAAAAAGTATTATATTATATTTTATTTGGTCTAATATACAACAATCTCCCACTCAAGACATGTTATCCCCATTTTGTGGGATAACTAAGGAGATTATGTCTCGAGGCCCTCAAGCTGCAAATATGGAGTGTCAAGAGACTACATGACCAACAATGTTTATTTAGACAAATGGAGACCCTTCTCACAACCACAGAGGTCATATATTTTCAGATGGGATCCACCACACCAACTGGCTTCCAAGAGGCAATGGGCCTTCCTCCACGAGGTACAAGTAAGGTATTATGGTAAGTGTCATTTCAATATTTGAGGCATTTGAGTATGGTGTATCTTAGTCTTCTTTAGATTTAGTGACATATGCTTGGACATTATGCGTTTTTTCCTGTTTCACCTTGGTGGTTGAAATTGTGCCCTAGTAAGTGTTCTTTCTTGGGAATGGGTTTGCTACTTACCACCTTTCATAATTTAAACCCATCGTTTTCCTATCTCTTGGGATTTTTAGGGTGTATTGAACCAAGAATATGTTGTCTCTTTATTACAGAAAAATCCCCCTGCGAACAAGTGGATTTCCTCTTGAACCCTAAATCTCTAATATCAAGACAAAAAGGTGCTAACTTTGGTCACTGACATCCTTTTAAACCTATCTAAGTCAATCAAATAGAGAAAAGGAAGAAGAATGTACATTTTTTTTTGATGTTTTTCCTTTCTCAGTCCAAGTTGAGCCTTGATCCACAAGCTCTTCAACAAGTCCTGCAATCCAATAACAACAAAGACAAAACAACTTCCTATTCTACCATGATTAATCCAAAACTAGATATATCTATCAAAGACAAGTTCATGTAGGCATACACAACCTTGAAAGAAACAGGCCAAGCACATGTATTAATGAGAACTAGATAGCAATACTTATAGACCTTTGATGAAGTTTCAACAGCCTCTTCCAGCTCTCCTTGTCCAACCCCTTGCTCAAATAATCCAAAATAAAAATGAATATGATTTACTGATTATCTCCCTTATGAGATCATAATTTTGATGCCTTCAATGTCCTCTCCTTTATTATCAGATCATAAGTTAGGTATATCTCTATTTCTCCCCCTATTTCACCATGAGAAGGCCTCCTTATATAAGCTTCGAGAGACCCAACCACCTTAGAGATTCTTGGGATAGGTTGAGGATCCTTCTCCATCAGTTGTGGATATTCCCTAAGATCCATCCTTGACCTCAAATTCAAATCCAACCAACTCCAGAGATGAGGTGGATTTTTCCCTGATTTTCCTCAACAACCCAAGATTTCCTCAAACAATCCAACATTCCCTCAGAATGGGGCACAAAGTGTTGCAACACTCCTCTAAAAGAGGGCAAGGAGCAGTGACACTCCATGACAGTGGGTAGGGTAGAACTGCCCAAAATTTCCTTAAAAAATCCCAACACTCCCCTAGAAGGGTTCACAGAGTGTTGGAACACTCCCCCAAATAAGGTCAAGGAGTGTTGGCACTCCCTGACAGTGGGTAGGGGAGCGCTTGCCTTCAATATTCATTTTTAAGCGATTTTTTTCATGGAAAAATCTTTGTAATCTTCATCATATGATTTCTCCTTATTAAACTAATCTTTGAGGGTGTCTTCAAGTGTTCCTTGTGATTTCATTCGAGACATGACATAAGCAAGATGATTGTATGATGTCTACGACACTTTCGACACTTGTAGTTAAAATGCGACACTTGCAAAACTTGTAACGACGACAATAGGTCATCATTGAAGTGAGTAATTTTGATGTGTAACACTCTCATTCTATGGGAAGAAGGGGTTGAAGGCCTAGAGGGATTTTTGTTGGGTAAAAGATAAAAGCCTATGTATAAACTTTCCAGATGCTTCACCCAGGGATCCCCCAAGAAATAAATGAAACACTTATCTGTAAGAAAAGGGGGGCCACAAGAGTAAAATAATGATTAGGGGGTTAGTTGGAGGATAGGAGGTCTCATCACAAGCTAACCTATCATGATCATGGATATCTAGTGGTATGAAACTACAATCATTTGGCCACTAAGCCAGGGTATTGGTTCTCAGTTGCACAGGTGAGAGAAAGGGGGTCTCATCACGATCCAACCTTCTCATTTCCACAAAAATATCCGTGAGTGGCACTGCCATTATTTGGACACCATGCTGGAACAGTGGCCTTCAATGCATCCTTAAAACATGAAAGAAACAAATAATTTTAAAATGATGGGCTTGGAAAAAATTGCATTGCAAACGAAGATGCCACACACCCTCTACAAAGGCACCCATGAATGAGACACTACAACCCCTTGTATGTCATGAACCCCATGCCCATTGAGTCTTGATCCTTAACCACTTCGTCCACTTTACATGGCTTAGAGAGGGATCTCTTGGAAAAACTCCTTGACCTAGGGAAAGATCTACCCAACAGGACACCTCGTCAACCCTCCCATGTCCAAGCTTGGCAAGTCACATAATGTCTTTGAGCACTTAATTGTTGACATGGTAATATTTTATGCACATGCTTATGTGGCTCATTTATTGACTCAATTTACTTATCATGATATTTTGACTTGAGATCCTTGGAGGCTATGCTTATTTGTCTTTGAAAGACCTAGCTGGTGGATAGTTTTGGAGGAACAAGCCTAGCTTGGGCTTCCATGGGATTTGAATCCCATAGGTTATATGCCAAGGGCCCACATGTCAGATGAAATATACATACCTTTGAAGGCCTATAAGACATTGTGGATGACATAACCTATCCTTCACATGCCAAACATTTTTCCTAGGAGAGGACAAATGTCACCTTTGGAGGCATGACATCATCTAGGAGGGATAGGGTTTGGTGGTGAGGTTATCATTCATTGACACAAGGAAGTTTTGAGGATAATGAGGCTTTGAACATGAAGAAATGACTTGGATGATTGACATGTGGCTTTGGGAAGACTAATTATACTCCAACACCAACGACTTGCTCCTAGTGTCAAAAAATCCTCTAAAGGGGTGACATCACCTTAAGTTAGGGTTTCTTTTTGTGTAAATGTAAATTTTAAGTGAATTTTTTAATATTGTTTGTGTAAAGGGGAAATATTAGGGTTGTTGACCCCTAGTCTTATGGTTTACCCTAAAATTATGTGGACAAACTATTTTGGTGACAATTTTTATAAATAAAGATCATAAGGTCTCATTTCATAACACAACTCTCCCATTGTGAGAAGTATTGGACTAGAAGTTTCACTATCTTTGGCTAGTTCTCTCTCTTTTTCTCTTGTATATGGCTATCGCTTTGGTTATTGGTTGATGGAAGTGATGTGCTAGCCTTGGAAGGCTTCTTTCTAGCTATTGTGGTTGTTTGTCTTAGCTTTTCCTTGAATTGGTAAGATTTTTACATTGTGCTATCATTTGTTATTCAAGTCAAGGTTATTAGCTAGATCTGGGTGGGAAGTATAAGGGCCTGCACCCCCACCTTAGTCTCCATCATTTTATGCTTACATTTTATTTTTTTAACAAGGGTTTTCTAAGAGAAGTATAAGGGCATACACCCTCTTAGCCTAAACCCTAGATAGAGATACCTACCTTGGGGAGTAAGAGGATTTACATCCCCAAGGAGGTAGTACGTCTAGCTCTTTCTTTTCTTAACTTCATTAACCCAATTTTTGAAGGCACTAGTCATTTACTTGTTGCATTGTAGAAATAAATTGTTGTCTTGGTAAACATGATTTTTTCAAGTTTTAAAGTTCTCTCTTTGGGAAAGTGTTCCTTGAGCCTTTGGTTCTCTTGCCTCAATGAGGCGTCCCCTTTCAACCACAAGTTATTGATGATGTTAAAAACTTAACCTACAATCAATATGGATGCAAAAAACTAACCTTTCTAACGCTTAATAACTCCTAAAATAACCCTAGGATTTAGCCATAACTTTTTCCTAACTCTCTACTAAGCCTAGCACACCTATTGGGCTAGTTAGAGGTGGCTTGTTGTGGCTGATTTTTCTAATGTTAATGTTGGTTTTATACAACCATATGGATGATAATATCACTGCAACAATATTTTGTTTCAACATCCCTCAGTGTGATAAATTTATTGCTTAATCATTGGTGAGTTGAGCTAACTTTCACTAGCTTGCCTCTCGTTTATTTTATCATATGCTTAGCAATTATATTGCAGCCTTTGTTATATTTATTGAGTTAAATTATATCATTTAATTTTGATACAAATAGGGAAAACAAGATTAACTTGTTGGTACAACTAACATATTACATTATATACTTTGTTTTCCTTGTGTCTCGAGCATGTATTCACACTTGGCAGGTCACTCAATTAATTTGGAAACCCTTGAAACTTCCAAATCTCTTCATACCACTTAGAATTGATATCTAGCTACATCCACCCATACTTATCACTTTCCATCTCAATTTACCCCTAGGGTCACCGCGATTCCCCCCTTGAGGTGAATACCTCACCTCTAAAGTGACAGGAACACCCGCATAAGGTGATACTGGGTAGGTATTTTCCTAGTTGTCGCCAATTGGTGGTTGGGTCAGGATTTTCCCAACCTACAAATTTTGTGATAACATTTTGGTGTGATTTCCGAGGAGGATTTTGAATCCTATTTGGAACCCTAACGAAACTTTAGTAAGCTACCTCTAAGCCTTTATCCATTATCTTTCCTGGAGACTATTGGAAGATTGGTTGTTGTCATTGATGTCAACCCTAGTCATTGGTTTTGGACTACAAGATTGATGAAGGTATTGGGACATGAAGGACAATGCACATGCATACACAAAACCCATGGATGGATAGTATACATCATGCTATTTCCGGTGGTAGATGGCACGTCACGTGGATCCTCATGGTTGAGGATAAATGAATTTTTGAATATGACAAAGTGAATTGAAGAAGGAAGTATAGGTCGACCCTGAAGATAATTAAAGAAAATAATTACAAAATAAAAAGTGTCAGGTTGGACTTAATGCTAAAAGGAAGTGACATAAAGGGTATAAGTACATATCATTGTAAATTCATTTTACACACACAAGTCAATTTTCAGAGGAAATCTGAAGTAAAGAAGGCCGGATTTCAAGGGAGGATGGAGTCTTTTGGTGATGTGTTCTAAGGTATGTTATTTACAGGTCATCTTACCATTTTATCTATAATGTTTTTTTCTAGAATTATTTAGATGGTGAAATTGATATGGTATTGATAAGACATATCTAGGTACATGTGGTAAAAATTCCATCTCTTTATTCGCTATAATTTTGGAGATACACTCTGTGGAATATTGTTAAGGTCCTAACCCGCACATAGGTAGATTAATGTATTCGGATGTAATAAAGGTCAATATTAATAAGACCTTTCAATAAAATAGAATAAGGCGGATGTAAGAAGACCTAATAGAAGCTTCC
>SNQJ01S0070551.1:8987-26577 GCA_010110895.2 Picea sitchensis
CACTAATATAATGTCTCAAAACAGATACATGAAAAACATCGTGCATACGCCTCAAAGAATCAGGCAAGGCTAGTCGATAGGCCACGGGCCCCTTTCTCTCCACAATATTGAAAGTTCCCACGAACCTAGGAGAGAGTTTAGCTCCCTTTCCAAACTTGATCGAACTCTCATGTAGTTTAACCCATAGAAATACTTGATCGTTGACCTTGTAACTACGGTCGACTCGGTGAGCATCAACATAGTTCTTCTATCAATCATGTTCTTCTTTAATCCTTTGTCTTATGGTTTGCATTTTCTCTTCCATTTCTCGGATCACTTTTGGTCCCACCAGGACCCTATCCTCAAGCTGATCCCTACTCAAGGGCGTCTGACACAGTCGCCCGTAAAGAAACTTGAAAGGTGCCATCTTAATGGTGCTCTGGTAACTATTGTTGTAAGCGAACTCTACTAGTTCTTCCCAATGCTTTTGTTGTTCCATCACGTACATGCGCAACACGTCTTCGAAGGTTTGGTTCATTCGTTCTATCTGCCTGTCAGTCTCCGGGTGATACATAGTACTAAAGTTAAGTTGGGTTCCCAAGGCCTCTTGGAAACTTGTCCAAAATCGTCCAGTAAACACTGATCCTCGATCGGATATAATCTTCTTAGGCACGCCATGCATCCTCACAATCTCACTGATGAAAACTCTAGAAATGTTAGGTGCCTGATACGTCATACGCACAGGAATAAAGTGATCACTCTTCGTCAGAGTGTCTACTACTATGAAAATCAAGTCATGTCTCCTTGTCGTCAGTGGAAATCCAAAAATAAAATCCATCCAAATAACCTCCCATTTTGATTCTGGAATGGCATGTGGTTGTAGTAATCCTATTGGGTTTCTATGTTCATCCTTTACCTGTTGACATTTGAGTCATCTGGCCACATAGTTGACTATGTCTACCTTCATTCCCTTCCAAAATAATAAGGGCTTAAGGTCTGCGATTATCTTCATGACTCCCAGGTGAGCCATGTAAACTACTCTATGAGCCTCGCTCAAGATCAACATCCTAAACTTGTTGTTTGGCGGTACTTAAATCCAACTTTTAAACCTCAATAGCCCATCGCTATCAAAAGAGAATCCCTCATATCATGGTACCATCATTGTGTTTTGTCCAATAAAACCCTCGACCTCTTTGTACCAGTCATCATCACACTGTAAAGTGAGGATCTTTTCACGTAGATTCGTCTGAAGAGGCAACACCAAAAAGATGCATGGTCTCCGACTCAAAGCATATGCCACTCGGTTCATTGTTCCCTTTATGTAAGTAATCTCAAAGTCGTACTCACTAAGAAATTCTGACCAACTCCATTGTCATGCGTTTAGGTCGCTTTACATAAAAATGTGTTGTAGTCCACAATGATCAGTCCTTAGTTCAAAATTTCGTCCAACAATGTAGTGTCTCCAAACCTTCAAGGCATATATGATGGCTAATAACTCCAATCGTGCATCGCGTAGTTCTCCTCATGCCTTCTCAATTTCCTCGAAATGTAAGCAATCACTCAACCATATTGCATCAAGACTCTGCCTAAACCTTCCTTGGATGCGTCTTTGCATACTAAGAAGTCCACATCCATGTCAGGGAACTTTAGTATCGGCGCTATCGTCAACAACTCTTTAAGCCTCCGAAATGCTTCGACGCATTTATCGGTCCAAACAAACTTCTTGTTTTTCTTCTGCAATTCTGTGATCGGATTTGCTATCTTCAAAAATCCCTCGAAAAACCATCGATAGTATTCTACTAAACCCATAAAGCTATGCACTTCCATGACATTCTTCGGCGTAGGACATTCCTTAATAGCCTCGATCTTGGCTGGATCCATGGCGATACCTTCCTCGGAGATGAAATGCCCTAAGTAGTGAATCCTCAATTGATAAAATGAGAATTTGGACAACTTCCCATACAATTTGTGCCCTCACAGACACTGTAGTACCAAGAACAAGTGCTCTTCATGCTCCTCAGTCGTAGGAGAGTAAATCAAGATATCGTCAATGAATACTTGGATGAACTTGTCCAAGTATTCGTGGATCACCCCATTCATGAAGCTCATAAATATCCCTGGGGTGTTTTTCAGTCCAAATGGTAAAACAATAAACTCGTAATGTCCAAATCTCATCTTAAAGGTGGTCATAGGGATGTCATCCTCCTTAATCTGCAACTGGTGATACCCTGATCACAAATCGATATTGGAGAACACCGTCGCACCCTTCATTTGATCGAACAGATCATCAATTCTCAACAAGGGATATTGATTCTTGATCATGGCCTTGTTCAGTTGATGGTATTTGATGCAAAGCCTCCACGATCCATCCTTCTTTTGTATGAAAATAACTGGTGCACCCCACAGTGACACACTAGGACGTATCAGTCCCAGGTCCAGCAACTCCTTCTGTTTAATTTTCAACTCTTGTAACTCTGGGTTCAACATCCGATAAGGAATTCTTGCTATAGATTCAGTCCCCAGTTTTAGGTCTATACTCTCTCTATAGTGGCATCCCAGGTAACTCCTCCAGAAACACATCCGCAAAATCTCTCACCACCGGAAGGTGTTCTAGACCTTCCACTACTCCCTTCTCATTTAATGCAAGGATCGCATAAATCTTTCACCCCTTGCGCATACTCTTCCATAGATGTAAGGAAGAAATGAACCTTAGGGAAACTCCCTGGTTCCGGCCTACAATCACATGCCTCTATCCCTCGTCATTGACCAAGCTCAACTGTTTTTTCTTATAGTTGAGTATCGCCTCATGTGACTCCAACCAGTCCATACCAATCACGACATCATAAGATCCTAATATCGTGACGTATAGGTTGGCCCTCGTGAAAAACTCTCCCAGGTTAAGGGCATAGCCCGTAACCTTTCCTCCAACCCTATGTTTGCCTCCCGAAGCCATCTCTACGAAGCTAAACTCGTCCTATTCAACTACCTTTACCTTAATCCTTTTTAGCACCACAACAAAAATGAAACTCTCAGTAGCACCGAGATATATCAAAACACTAAGGGTCTGGTTAGCGACGATACCTGTCATCTCGAGCAAAGTCGACTGGTGCTCTACCTAGCGGTTATTCACTGCTGCATGAATCTGATGGGCCTTGCCCATATCTCCCACTGTAGTGGGTCCGACTGATCTAGATGCTCTGGTCCTCTCCACAGGATAGTCCCGCTGGTAGTGTGGATCCCCACACATCCAACACCCCTTCTTCAACCCAATAGTCTTGGTACATGAAGTAGAAGATGACGGTCCATTGGTCTGGAACCCTAGTCTGTTCTACTAAATAGGCCTAAACTATTGCTATTGCAGGTGACGCTGCTGCTGATGCTGTGGTCCCTGATAAGGTATCCACGACTTAGGTGGTGGTCGCTGGGGTGTGGTGAAAGTGGATCCCCTCTAGAAGCCATGATATCCCAGCATATGTCTTGCCGGTGTCTGGTGCTGCTGTGTTCCAGATGAAACCTGCCCTGCTGGTCTCGCTGGAGTATTGGTCTGACCCCCACTGATAAGATCCCCCTCTGCTATGAGGGCCTTTGGGACAACATCGTGAAAGGTTTGAGGCATCAAAATCCTAGCCTTTGCACATAGACTGCCCTTAAGGCTGAACATAAACATGTTGACCTTAAGTTTCTCCATGTTAAGGGTGCGGAGCATACCATAGCAGCTCCATAAAACAGGCCTCGTACTCGGGCACCGTACGACCTCCTTGTCATAAGGCTTTGAATTCATTGAGTTGACACTCTATGAATTCCTCAGAAAGGTACCTCTCTTAGAACCGTTCCTCGAACAATTCCCATGACACGTCTTCGAAGGCTATGTTCAACTGTAGTAGGAGCATCTTCCACCATAGAAGAGAATTCCCCTTTAGTTAAAAGACTGCCATGTGGACCTTCATGTTGGAGGTATAATTGTGAAGTGCGAAGCACATCGCCATGTTCTCCAACCATGCCTTGACAGCGGCACTATTCGGGGCACCAAAGAACTCAATAAATTTGACCTTCTTGAGTTCCTGGTTAGTGCTACCAGCAACTTCTAGTGCACGCGGTGGAACCTCAGCAGGTGTCAGCACCCTGGCCTCATCTTTGTCCAAACGTCTGATCAGTGCCTCGGACATGCGTTGAAAGGAGCTCATCATTCCAATTATATTTCCAACATATATATGCTCTTGCTTGAGAACCTTCTCGTCTCCCTGGGGGTTAGACCCCTCAGGTGTGGATGCAATTGGAGGCGTCACGCCTCCTCCCCTAGCACCCCATCGTCTGCCTCCACGACGTCCTCTAACCATGATTACCTGCACACACACAAGTCAACTCAATTAACAACAGTATAATCAAATCATAACAATGAAAACCGTAGCAGTCCCAAGTTGTGGGTTGAATGCGCTCTGATACCATATGTAACATTCCTCCTCGTTACAATGACGATCCTCATATAACAAGTGCAATTTTTTTTTTATATATATTGTGTGTGTGCGTGTGTAAGGGTAATAAACAGATTCGACTCTGCGTTGACACTTGATGATGAACAAGACGCATACAACGACAACCACAACATGACGAACGAAGACGCACATCAAGTATCTGTGTGCATTAAATGATAATAAATCAACTATAAATAAGACTGACTACCCATCCATCCTACCCTATAGTGGTTAGGACCTCCAAGACACATAAGCAATGCTCAAGACCAGGTTCCCATCGATTTTAACCATTTAAGGTCTCAGGGCTAGTGGTTGTTCTGAGGAACATGGAGGTGTCTACATCCTACCCAACACAAGCAGACCAAGTGTTATCCACAATTTTGGTCATCGTGATGATGTCATGGTGATGTTATGATGATATCAAATCAAGCTCCTCATTAAGAACTCCTTCCTGAAAAAGGTTGAACTTATCTATTTCCAGAAATCATGTTTTAAGGAATGTTCGCAGGCTGCATATATACTCTCCTGCGAGAATCCTTCATTCTTGCAGGCTACCTTAAGCTGGGGTGCGAATTTCTCGCACTGTAATCATTTCTAGGGTGTGAACATCTTTTTACAAAAGAAAAAGATAAGATTCTCGAGCCTTCTAGAAGGGAATATTCTAGAAGGGTGACTTGGTATTCGAATGGTTGTTCAGAAGCTGGCATTCCAGATTTATTGGGATCATTCTTATCCTAGCAACTAAACTATTCTCTCCTATAAATTGGTGAGAATACTCATGGAAAGGGTTAAGTTGGCAAGCTTGAGAGATCTATTGGAGAATTTATGCAAGATTGTATGGAGAATTGATGTTGTAGCAAATAGAGACAACATCAAGGTCATCACAAGTAGTTGATTTTCTTCATGCATGAGCAAGTGTGTGTGTCAGAGCTAGGAGCCATTGAAAGGAGATCTATGACATCAAGGCTCAGGTTGTATATTTCTCTTTCAGTTATTTCAATACATTAATATGTCCCTTTCCCATAATGATGATGTCATCTTATTACATGATTCCTTGATCACATGTATAGACTAGGCATTGAATATATTAATTTTCTTGTACTTCGATTGGTTTGTACTGTTGTGATTGGACGGCACAAGAGCATCGAAGCAGAGAGAGGAACAATAGATATTTAAGGAGAGCATTCATAAGGTATGTCCACCATCCATTTCTCTTAGTTCATTCAATATTCTAGATCTAGGGAAAGAGTAGTATTCTATCCTGTTTTGTTCTAGATCCAGGTGGATCTAGGGAGATCGGTTAGTGTCCGCACCTACGGATTTATCCATTAACAAAATTGGCGACTCCGCTGGGGAATTATCCCTTTTGTCTTTATGGTTTTGAATTTTCTGTGGCCATTTTCTCTTTTTGCCTTTTTATTCTAATTTGTCAGTGTCTGAGTCCTCGGGATATCTTGAGGGACCTTCTGGGTCTAAAAACCATTTTGGATTTTGCTTGATTTTTCAAATTTTTCATTAGTTTCAAGGATTCTCGCACTATGTCCATTAACAGCCTACGAGAACCACTGAGGTTCACACCTTGCATATCTATTCCAGTGCGAATAGTTCGCACTCTGCATCGAAGTGGCCTGCGAGAACTCTGCTTTCTCGCACTGTGTTACACACTAGCCTGCGAACATTTTTTTTGAAATTTTTGGATTCAAGTTTTGATTTTTGCAATAGCTTAGTAAGGTTGATTTACCTCTTTTTGACACTTTGGATCACTGGCTTACATATCTTTTACTTTCACTTGCTTGCTGGATCAGATCTAGGGTTTCTAGGCTTTTCCTTGCTTTGGTTACTTGACTTTCATTTCTTAGCCTTTGTTGGCATTTTTCTTCTCTCTGATTACTGGAGTTGGATGTGTCGTGTTGGTTAAGAATCAGTGATTGATTGGACGTTAAGTTTTTGGTGTTTCTTATTTGATTGTTGGTTCGAAAGGACAATTTTCATTGGCATTAAGAAACTCCTTGGTTTGCTTTTTGTTCTTACTTTCATTGAAAGTTTTGGTTGAGTTGTCATTGATTGTTTGATATTGGTGTTTTGATTTTCTTTTCTCTATCATCAGAGTTCTTCTTGGAAAGTGAACCATATGTTTTCTTTCAAGTTTTGTTTTTGCTTTGTTGAAAACATTGAAAATCAAAGTTTTAGAGTTTTGAAGTTTTGAAAAAGACATTTAGAAAGTGCTCATTGATACATGATTGTTTGCATTCATATTTAAACGGAAATTGAGCATTGCATTTGCATTGTAATATTGGGATTGATTCGGAAATTGTTCTCTATCTCCCATAACTAGGATTCATTGAATGAAAAGAAGTAATTTTTCATCATATCCTTGCACTATTTGGGTCAGAGTCACACATCATGAGTTTCATTTCCGTTGCCTTTGAGTAAACAACAACCATTAAAAACATTGCGTAATATTAAAATTGATCTAGTAACTCTTTTCTAGGGCTCTTTTACACCAACATTTAGCTAGGCTAGTGCATTGGAGTAGGAAGAGAGACACACTCTCCAAAATCTCAAAAACACACAATAGAATCTTGAGTTAGGGAGTGTAAAATTCCATTGGCAACATATTGTCCTGGGAAGCCCTTCTAACACAAGGGTCAAGCATTAGGTCGCATTGGTGTTGGCAGAGATACTAACCTACTTTGTTGACATCAGTGTAGAGATTTCACATATTACGAGGATCACTCCGAGGTATACCCACAATTATGAGTGGAAGCCTTTGAGTTGGTTTCGGGCTTGATACCCTGCCCTTGCGTGTGGATCGGACTGACGACCGTTCCCCCAGGTTGTACTGTTGTTTGTGGTGACCTTAGTTGCTTATCTCTCTAGGTTCTTACCCAAGGTGATTGTGGAGGGGAAAGTCTCCACGGTACCTGGAATCGACATTGATCAAACTCACTCGGGCTCCTTGGAAGGTAAATCCACAATTACTGCGTGGAAGCCTTAGAGAGTAAATCCACAATTACTACGTGGAATATTTCACCAGGGTGTAAGCCCGTTAAGCAGGTCATCAACATAACTTTTCCACCCTAGCCCCGCCCCTTCTCATCTCGTTGTCGTGACGTTGGATTTCATCACCAACTAGTGGCTTCAGTATTAGAAGGTATTGTTTTCTTGGTGATTTTCTCTAGATTTCTTTTTCTAGTGTATGTTGTTGTTTTCTCGTAGTTGACCATAGGATTTTCGTTGGGGAGTTTTTTACTTGTTTACAATTGCTCCCCTGCGACATTCACGGAGGATGCAAGGTTTGTCTCCAGAACATCCAGAAACTTCACAACCTTTGCACACAACAACACCTGAGGGTACCCCTGAGGGATCTCCTCGTCCGGGTGATATTCCTCTTGTTACTTTACCACACGTGGACGTAAGTGATGTCCCAGAAGTTTTTACACCACCTCCACAAGTTGAACCTACTGATCCTCTTGCTGAGTTTCGAATTACCAATACTATAGAGGACTATCGCATTCGTCGTGGTGAAAGACCCACTGGACGATTTAATCCTTCGGAAGAAACTCTTGTTACATCTTCTAAATCAACCGCTGGGCCTTCTCACGGTGTAGCTGGCCAAGATCCTTCTTGGTCAGGGGATTTCCGACGAGTCTTGTTTGGTACTGAGTTTTCCCCTGTTTACGAAATCAACCCTCCTGCGTCTCCTGAACCAGGAACTGCACCAGAGACTACCACTTATCGTTTTATTTTACCTCCTGAGATGGTTCATATTGCAATTACTTCGAGTGTCCAAACTGAGATTCTGGCAACTACTCTTGCCCCTATAAATACCCAGCAACCACCTGAGGTTAATCCGAATTTACCCCCTGGTTACCATGCATTGAATCCTGTGTTGAATGTTACACATCCAACACCTCCATAAACCCCTGCTGGTTCTCCAGGTGGTCCTCAGTTTCCTGGGCATCCTATTCCCGGTTTCATTCCGACACTTCCTCAATTTCCTACTGGCAATCCTAATGCTGGTAACACTGTTCCGACTGTGGCACCAAACTTGCACATTCCTGTTGGTGGGCAGAGTAGTACTTTTCCTTTTCCTTTTCTTGGACAAAGTGTAGTTACCACACAACCTACGGTTGGTACACAACTTCCGGGTGGAACTATACCTACGGTAGGGGGACCAACATCCCCTTTTGGACAAAACATACCTCCTAAGTTGGCCCAGTATTGGCAACGGCTTTTATAAAATGTACCTCTTGCTGGGGGGAAAAAAACAG
This sequence comes from Picea sitchensis, assembly GCA_010110895.2. Taxonomy (NCBI): domain Eukaryota; kingdom Viridiplantae; phylum Streptophyta; class Pinopsida; order Pinales; family Pinaceae; genus Picea; species Picea sitchensis. The sequence goes on from SNQJ01S0070551.1 coordinate 17,713, forward strand.
TCCCTCCTATAGGCCAACCATATCCTGGTGTGACTAATCCTATTTGGGGATCGGGTCAAACTTCCCAATCTCAGGTCCCTACCCAAACTCAAGGTTACAATCCTTGTGGATACTACCCTATCCAGCCACCATCGACCCAACCAGGAGCTTCCCTTTACGGAACGTTTGCTTATGCTCCTATGGGTCTGCTAACGGGGCTCCCGCCTCAAAGCCATCAGTACCCGCAGGTAAACCGACAATTACCTTTTCTTTCCACCTTGGATTTGCCCGATTTGTCCAGGATCCTGAATGATCCTATTCGGCACTCTCCCTAATGGCCTGCTATCCCTGCTAAACTCCCATCAAATATTCCAAAATTCGATGGAAAGTCAGGAGAGGACCCGAATAATCATGTCATGACTTTCCACCTATGGTGTTCATCCAACTCATTGATGGATGACTGCATTCGACTACGTCTTTTTCAACGAACCCTTACGGGTTCGGCTGCGAAGTGGTATATTGAACTGCCACGAGGCTTCTTTACTGACTTTCACACCCTGGCCATGGACTTTCTCACGCACTACCAGTTATCGATCCGTTATGATACGGGGACTGAGATCTTGACTTCTTTCAAACAAACGAAAGGTACTCACATCTCGGATCACATACATGAGTGGAGACGGCAGCGACATCTCATTAAGCTCGAACTCCCTGACCAGTTACTGGCTGAGTGGTTCATGAAATCTTTCGTGAATGAAATTGGAAAGGACATCGCCATGGGTGGTTTTGTTATTGAAGAGCAGGCTATTAGTCGCACTCAGTACCTTGATCTCGTTTATTCGCAAACGGGAACACTGTATAATCTATTGCCGGATTTGCCTCGTCCTGGTGCTACTCCAACTACTTCAACTGCTCCAGCTACCTCACATCCAGCTGATGGTGTGATTGGTACCACTCATTCCCATTCACACTCTGTTTCGACGAAAACCCCTCAATCCAATTCTTCTAATGTACAAAGTGCTCCGTATCCTACTCCTCCCGCCGGTAAAACCTCTGAAGTGAACGTTGTTCAGTCTACGTCGACTGACAAGAACAAATCTAAGAAAGGGAGAGGCAAGAATAAGGAGGGTAAGAATAATAATCCGAATGAACAAACCAAAAACCTTCCTATTGAAGACCGAGATAAGCGCAAACCACGCTACCCTTGCCTTATGTGTGGTGATGATCACTACACAAAGGACTGTCCGAGATGTGCCAAGGTTAACAAGTTCCTTCAAGGGACACCAAAACCGCCTACCCCGGCCGTCTTGTCACAACCCTTTCCGTCTCAACAACAGGCTTCGTTGGTCATTCACGACCAACCTTCTTCCTCTACATCATCATTTGTTTTGATGTGCACCGGTGATTCGAAAGATAACATTGCTCTTACCACTAGAGCCAAAGACTATACTCCTTCTAAGGAGAAAGTTGACGATATACCTCCCGCTTTGGTACAAGTTTCTCCCCCGAATCCACCTATGAACGGTCCTCTTCATCTCGAAAGACCGAACCTGGATACAGTTATTCGACCACCCCCCAAAGGTGTCGTTAATAAATCGGCATTCAATCCTCACGCTCGTGCTGCCCAGAACTACAGTATTGTAGAAGATCTGGCCCAAGCACCTTCTGCGATGTCTGCCCTGGAAGTCCTTCAATCCTGTCCTACTTAGCGAAGGGCTCTATTGAAAGCCATAGGTGGAATCGATCCCATGGATACAAACTTGATAGTCTTTGACTTGGAAGACCATATTCCAAGTTTTCCCCCACAACTTGTGTTTCAAATCCAAGTTGTTATTGCCGACAAGAGAATTTGCCGGACAGTTATAGACGAAGGGGCCTCTACATGTGTAATGTCTTTGACTTGTTGGAAAGCCATTGGCTCTCCTTCTTTAACCGAATCACAGAATACTTTGCGAGCCTTTAATGGCTCTGGTTTTAAGCCATACGGTGTTCTTCCGTCATTGTCGGTTACCCTTTGTTATCACTCTGTAAATTTCCTAGAGGTTGAAAAAAGAGTAAATCTGCAAAGGTAACCTTAACCAACCACTTTTAGAGCTGGATTCTAGCCCTTCCAGCTCCAGAGAGGGATATCTCTGTATGATTTAGCTTTGTTTACTTTTAGGTTTTTAGGCTAGTTAAAGAAATCATTGGCTTTTTTTGTAGTAAAAGGTTTTTAAAGTTGGTTGAAACAAATTACACATCCATTGGGCTATGGGGTCTATACTTAATAAAATCCGAGAGGCAACCAGAAATGCTAAAGAAATCTTTCACAAGGCGAGATAACAAGCTTACTGAATCTTTAATAATTTAAGTGATGGACGGAAGAAAGATTAGGAAAATAACTCCAATTAACAAGAACTTAAGAATCTCTTAACTGAAGATATTTAGAAGATGAACATTAAAATCTATAGAATCGGAGGCAGGGTATCAGTGATAAATCCTGCAACATAATGCTATTCGTATATATAAGTTATAGAAAGACAAAACGATCACAAAGCAAGAAAACATATGACTAAGAAAATCACATCACCAGTGAAAGATGCGCAGGAATCCTGTGAAAATCTTCTTCTTTATTAATGGTGGATCACGTCAAAAATCTTATAGCTCGATAACAACTGGGTGTGCAAATCAACAACCCCCAATACATTGAAAAAATAAGTATTTATAAGTCAAAATACAAAGGATCCTGTCATAACTGACAAGGACGTGTCCATACTATTATTAGCATAACTAACTCAACTAATCAAAAAAATTGTTTGGTGATTCATCATAACTGTTTGCTGAACTTCTGGGTAGGCCATTGGTGAGGAGCCTCCGCAACCTCTGCTGACAGGATAGCTGACTGGAAATGATAGCTCATCTACTAGTCTAGTAGATCGCACAGCTCTTCCCATCGGATATGAGTTGGCACCGTCACTTTGAGAAACCTCCGGTACACTTCATCCATGTCTGTGTACTTAGCGAAAGTAGGCTTGACGACGAAAATGTGCCTAATTTCATGCTGGATCTCAATATCCAAGTACATTGCCTCCATGAAAGATCTACCTGTGATGTTTGATTGTATCCCTGCGAATTTAGTAGAGTCCCTGGATACTTCGCTCAACCTCTTCTTGTAATCGGGAAGCACCATCAATTTGTCGTTTATAACTTTCATGCCAAGCAAACCTTTCTTTGTCAGAGCATCTATCTTGTGGAAGAACCTTTGCACTCCCTGATCCATTACTTGGATTTTCTCCTCGAGCTGAAGCATGAGGCTTCTCTTGGTTAGAACACGTTTCACCTCCAAGATAGTTTCAGTCCTGTCCTCGATTTTCAATTCTTCTAGCTCCTCCCTGGTCTTTGAATTGAGGAACCTTATGATGTCATTGGCTTGTGCAGGCATGTCACCTAGCTCCATTCTGGTTTTTTCCACTACCTGTTTGCTCCTCTCAAGCAATTCATTTTTTTCAAACATAATTTGAACCATCAGCCAGATTTCGTTTATGGACATAGAAATATCGGTCCACACAAGTTCTTTAACTTCGGCCAAGGTCTTTCCGGCGAATGTCTGTTTTTGTAGCTGCTGCAGCTCCTTCCTCATCTGCTCGTTCACCTGCTTTTCCTTTGACAGACTTGTCTGGAAGGAAGTCTTCAGCTCCTGGAGGTTTTCCACTTCTTTCTTGAGTCTACTAATTTCAGACTCTTGCAAATTCATTCTCTCCATAGACTTGGCCAGGTCTATGGTACCTTCAGGTACCTGCTCTGTAGTTGCGGACGGAACTGCTGTCGCTGTCTCTGTGCTCAATCTTGTAATGGGGATAGCACTTAAGGTGATGCCCTCCCCTGTCTTCGTCTGTTCTTTTTCCTTTAAAATCTTTTCCATCTCGGCCTCCATCTCCCTTAACTGTGCACTCTGCCCCATGAGAAGTCTCAACATCTCATCCTTTTCGCTTTCTCTTTCAGCTATTTCTTTCGTCTGTGGATCTTCTGTTGGAGGGAGCTTTAGCTTCTTTCTCAACGCGGCTAGGTCAGCATTCTTCTTTTTAATCATTTCCTCGGCATCCTTGACATTTGCCGGGTCGTAGCCGATCTTGAGGACCAGCTCCTCAAGAGTCTTTATCTTGTTTTCTTTCACGAAGGAAGACATCTTCTCTAGCTTCAGTTGGGTCTGGGTGTTGCTCAATGCGGTCCGAAACTTTGCCGCAGAAGTTGCAACACGGGCTAAGGTGCGGGAAATCATCTCCCCAGTTTTCTTATGCATATCCATTTCATCTGCTGGATGTACATCCTTAGCTTGGAACTCAAATGTGGTCCTCCTGTAATCAGATATAACCTTGGGGTCTGGCACTAGTGCATGGAGGTATGCCATATGCATCTTTCCCTTTTCTATATCGAATGCCGAGAGTAACCTGTGCTAGGCTGTGGAGGACTATTTCTGGAATTGTGCATAAGCGTTGCTGGTGAGTGACTGGTTCCTTTTCTTGATCAAATCATATTTTTCAAAAATGCCCAGCTGGGGCCTAGTCTTGCTTGGTGGAGTATCCAAGGGAGAATCCCTGGACTTTACGGTTACTTCTTTATGTTGACTAGAGCCAAAAACTGAAGTAAATTGCTTGGTCCCAGTAGTGGTCACTGTGGTAGTCAATGTAGTAGCTTCTGCTGTTGTGCCAGTCGTTGAAATGGTCTTCGGCTTTTTGGAGTGAATTTGAAATTCCTCCGTTGACACATCTGTCACAGGAGGAGATGACTCCTGTCTGGGCCTCTTCTCCTTTAGGGCCTGTGGCGTGGTAGCGGGAAATGCGCTTGCTGAGGGCCCCTGCTGTTCCGACCTGACAATAGGTTCTACATCCTCCAACGTATTGGGCTCCCACTCTACTTGATTAGCAAATTTTTCGATTTCAGGCCTGGGTTCATGCACATATGGGGTATTCTTATTCTTGACTCTCATCTCAGAAACGGTTCCATGGGGATCATAGTGCCAGGGGAAGCTAGTCTTGAATTTCATCTCCCTCAAGAGTCTGTCTGCTTCATCACCCGCACCTCTATTATTGCAGATAAATGGACCTATCTGCCCTTTAAGCCGCAACTGTTGCTTCTTTTTGAGGGAGACAAAGTGAATATCATCAGAATTCATAATTTGCCTAATGTATTATAGTGTGAAAACTCTTACCGGTATGTATCTTGAAAGCTTGTATGGTGCCAACTCGCACCCATAGACTCGGATTTCAGAGTGATTCTGGTACAAGTACCAGTCTTCTGTCTTCGCACTTTCTAAGAGATGCAGAACTCTCCGGACTTCTTCATTTACTCGTGGCTCAGGCACGCCACTCAGCATACTCACCACAGGGTGGTAGAACTGGTCAATGAACGCTGTGAAATCATATTCGGCCGAATTTTTCCTTAAGAGGGACGTCCATGCTGAGGTCGACTGCGGCTTTCTGTCGGAGTCCATCTTCTGCATGGAGAATTTGAACCTGTCTGCTTGAAAGTACAAGAACATGTAGGCCAGAATGGACAAGTACCTGAACACGCCCTCAGCGGAGAAGTTCATGAATTGATCATGGATGTTGTTGGCCAAGAAAGTACTGTAATCGAATTGGGTGGTGGGTTGTTCATCATTTGAAAAGATGGATAAGAAACCCAAGATGGGTTCGTCCACCCATTGATCCGAAAAGTATCCAAGTAGAGCACACACAGCCGAAACTATCTGATTCCCTTTGATGGAAAATATGGAAGAAGGGTACGGGGGACTGGTGGTCGGCATTAGAGAGGAAGGAGGGGAAAATAGCTCGAAAATCTGAGCTCTTTGCGGGAAAGTCATTTTATGGTAGAGCTAGGTTAGGACTTCTAGGTTGAATGGGGTTGTAGAATCTGGGCGGGTTATCTGCATCATTTGGTCGATATCCTCTGGGCTAATGAAGAAGAGGACGTCCCCCAGGGAGGAAACAATGGCTTTCTGTTCAGGGACGTAGTGAGCTTGGCACTTGAGCGCAAACTCTGGGAAATGGTGGACTTGGGGGAACAGATATAGGGGCAGATTGGACTCCCAGAGCCCAATCTCATCACTCTGATCTAGGAAAATTTGTCGTAGCCATGATTGCAGATCAGCGAAATCAAAACTGCATGCTGTGTCCGCTACCAAGCGGTCCTTGTCTACCAGAGGCAATTTATCAAGATCGACCGGAGGAGGGACGAAAGGATTCTTTGCCTCTTCAGCTAGCCTTGTTTTAGATGCCATCTCAGCGACTGTACCTGCAAAAAACAACGTTAGTGGGGTCGGGTCTACTGGTGGTGGAGGAAAACAACGGGGGAGCAATGGAAAAATGATAGATAATTTCTCTGGTGCGATGGATGGTTTCTGGCGCGAGGAATGAATAATGAGTGAAAATGGGCACAACGGTGTTTTTATTCAAAACTGGGTCAGTCGGACGCGAGAAAACGGTCAGCATGACAATAGGCGTTTTATCCCGTCATTAATGTATAACGGGCCACTTGGGGCGATATGGTAGGTGACTATATACAGGGTATACGGATGGCCGATGTGGCGGTTTGTGAATGGAGGGTAAAGTCACCAAAGGGGGCTGTTCATAAGTGAAGGGTGTTATGGTGCTGACACTAGGGACTGGCAGTAGTAACGGGATGGGACTCAGATCCAGATGCGAGTGGGACAAGTGGGCTGAGTGGAGGGTGACGTCCAGGGGTGACGGAGTGTCAGACAACGTGTGGTGGATGGGACTCATGAACCAATAGAAACGTGCCATGTGTAACAAGGGGCCTGTTGGAAATAATATTCGTTCCGGACCCCCCCCCCTCCATTAAAAACAGAACGGAGGGGGGGGTCCGGAATCCAATGTGGACCGTCGATTCGAGCGTCGAATTGAGAGCCGTTCAGATCTGAGCCCGATTTATAACCAATTCCGGACCCCCCCTTTCCGTTAAAGGAAGAATGGGTGGGGGGGTATGGAAATCAACATGAGCCGTTGATTTGTGCGCCCCTGTCATGACCGTTCAGATTTGTACAAGCTTTACCGCCTATTTCGGCCCCCCCCTTTTTTTATTAAAAGTAGAGCACTAAGGGGGTCCGGAATCAAACGTGGGCCATTGATATAGTCATAGTGATCCAGACCATTGTAAAGAGAATGAGACATAGTCGGGGGCAGAAATTACCATATGTAGGAAAACTTAGGATAAGGACATTCTCATGGGTTTTCCCTTGATTTTTCTCTTGTACACCACCAAAGGGGACATCGATTCAATTACATTTAGGCATTGGAGTCATAGAGTAGCATCTTTATCGTTCTGGCTTCACTTGGGCAAGGGGAACAAGGCAATTAGTCTACATCCTATCCTACTATCACAAGGCAATTAACCCAGATTAAACAGTTGGGTCAAGATTTTATTCTCTCTAGGGGCTACCTGATCAGGATTAGACGGTCTGATCAAATGTATTCACTAATTCTAACCTAGGGGCTACCTGATCAGGATTAGATGGTCTGCTCAGATGTATTCACTAACCTATCAACATTGGAAATTTAAAAGAACTAGGTCATGCTTGAAAGGTATGACCAAGTTGCTATTATTGCATGGGGCTTTTATTTCAAATTTTTTTGCCCTCTTTTCTCTTTTTTTTTTTTTTTTCACAAATTATTTGAAGAATGAAATATCATTTGTCAACCAAAACACCAGATACATATAATATCCAAGTCATCAGCTGATTCCCATAAATTATGGGGTGATAACAGGTGGCTCCACATGGGGATGGCACTTGCCATGTTTAAGTGCCAAGAATCCAGCTTTTCCTGTCATCCTGAACCGATCGGTCTGGTCATCTTCATTGATCTGTTTCTAAGAAAAGTATTGAAGAAAAGTGATCAGCAGCTTAGGGCCTTCTCTTCAGGCTTCAACAAACTGACCGCCGTCCTTCACTAAAAAAAAAATGCAAGAAAAGACTGAAAATTAAAACGGTATGTACAATGGAGAGTGATTTCTTCGATTTCCTTACTGGGGAGGGATATAGTGTTTCAACATTCTGCTATTCACGGGTGCTCCTGGCAGGTCTGACCCATCGGCATTTTTTAGCAGAAAGGCATTGTGTCCTCTGAAAGCCTGTATCCTGTAAGGTCCTGTCCATAGATGATCAAATTTCCCATGCTTTTGCTTGTCCTCGTTCCTGGCATCCCACCTCAACACCAGGTCTCCCAGCTCGAAATCGTCCTCTTTGGTTCGTTTATCGAAGATCTTCTTAATGTTCTCATGGATGACTTGTGTCTTGTTAAAAACATCCTCTCTAGTCTGATGCAATTGAATCATCTGATTGATTCGTCTCTGAGAGTCATTTGGTTCGGCTTGCATCTCCTGAAGTAACTTCATGACAGGGACTCCTAACGAAGTTGGGAAAACAACCTTTGTACCGTATACCAGCTGGTATGGTGACATACCAATTGACCTTTTGGTGGTGAGTCTATCTGCCCATAAAGCAAATACCAACTTGTCATGCCATGATTTTTTATTCTCCTACGATGTCTTCTTGATGATGCTTACTAAGGTCTTGTTCGAGGATTCCGCCAACCCATTCCCCTGAGGGTAGTAGGCTATAGAGTGTCCCAGGACAATGTGGTATCGACTGCAAAAATCAATAAGATTCTTCGACCGAAAGGCAGTTGCATTGTCAGTAATGATCTTCCTAGGACAACCAAAACAGGATAAAATATTATTTTCAAGAAATTTAATAATCACAGCGTCAGTGGCTTTCCTGCTTGGTACAGCCTCGATCCATTTAGTGAAGTAGTCAGTGGCAGTGAGAATCCACTTATGTTGGCCCGAAGATGGAGGGTGTATCTCTCCAATGAAATCGAGTCCCCATTGCTG
>SNQJ01S0070552.1:18258-32259 GCA_010110895.2 Picea sitchensis
GCACATGAGGACACATCCCTTGTGGAGAGCACATGAGGACATGTCAAGGGAGTTGACCTTGACATCACACACTATGGGGAGTTGACCCTAGTGTTTCTAGAGGGAGTAGCCTCTAGAAGTCCACATGGGAGTGCCATGTGTGACAAACCTTTTTCTACAATGTACTGAGTAATCATCAGATGGACATTCTCCTAGATTGGGCTGCAGACCAAGGGAAATAGGATGCATTTATCACAAAGGTGTACTTGTGGAAAATGGGCCCAGGCATAGCCCTTCCTTGATCATGACAAGGAATAACATGGACTCGAGGTGCTTGAGGTGCTTTCCACGTGTCAGTTAGCATCAGGATGACATTCACTCACAGGTGTGTACCTATGGTGAACGACCCTAGTGTGTTTTTTGTCCTAGTCATGGTGATTTGACAAGGAATGATAAAGACTCAAGATGCTAGATGCTATCACATGCGGACCTAGAGTGAGCCTAATCTCAGAGAGATTCAATTGGCTCAGAGGGAGAGACACAAAAGGAGTTTTCCCTCGGTTCAGGTGGGAGAGAGACATCTCCCAAAATTGACAAACAAGTGTCATGAGTCTAGGGTGAATTTTGTATACTTCAGAGACAAGCTTTGGCATGATGAAGAATGTCTCCCTCGTTGAGAGGGAGTGTTGATGTTTGGACAACATTGGGAAGACATTCTTCTAGATTAATAATTAATAATATATATAATAAGTAATAATAATAATAAATAGTTATTTATTATCCAAGCGACGCATCCTTTCATGGATGGTCACCATATGTTCTCTATATATGGAACACTCATCATTGTAATAAATCACATCGATCATATCTCATCTCATATGAAGAAAAACAACACTACGTGGCGTCATACGATCTTGTAGCAGCTACAGACGATGGTACATGAAGTTGCTCTGAATCACATTTGTCATCAGCCGCACCAACGTCATCTTCAGAGATCAGGCACCAGTCTTTTCTTTTACGCAAGTTTTCCTTAGCGATGGGCACAGTTAAAAAGAGGGTACCATGTCCCCTTTCTTGTTCCTTTCAGCCTTTTTGATTCCCGACAGCTACATTATGCTTGGCATTCACATTTGCGCCATATCACATGTAATAGTATACTCCATTTTAAAAAAGGAGGCCTAATTTCGGGTATTTCAAGATGAATTAATTAGACCCTAATTTTTCACTAAGGGTATTCTTGTCAATTATTAAAAAAGGGATTTAATGTTGGATGCTTGCAAGCATTGTCCATTAGCGAAAAAAGGAAAAGAGGGGCCACCCTCATGGACCCCACATAATACACATTTATATAATGCATTTCAGCTAAGGAAGAAGGGGGCGCTCCTTTCATAAGGGTCCCACCATGGTGTAAAACAATTGTTTGTTAACCTTAGCCAAGGAAGGAGAGCATACCACTTCTAGGGCCCACCAAGCTCATTGTAAAGGATAATGTTCAGCATTAGAAGGAAATGCGCACTTTCTAAGTGGGGTCAGCTTCTAGAAGAATCTATGTGCCCCCCTCTCCTTTGAAACCTAGTCGTTGTGCATGGCCTTGTCTACCCTACTCTTCATGATACAACTGGTTGAAGGATTGTATATTAGAGACTATGTTTGTTCTCTTGAAAGAGCTTGTGGCTGGTTCTTGAAGTGCGCCCTTGGGACTGAGATTGCTACTATTATTTGTTCAATTTCAGATCTGAAATTTCTTCAATATGGATTATGGAGCTTCCTCATCTTGGTAAAATTGTTATATAAATTTCTAAAAAATCTACCATTAGAAGCAATTTCTCAGTTGTATTTTCTCTCAATGCATGGAGAAAATTCATGTTTGAAATGTTTCTAGATAGTTCATGGCTTTCATAACTTGTTTTCTTGTCCACATTGACAAGGGATTGTGATGAGGATTTTTGGGTTTGTTCAATATCCAAGGAAAGGATTGCATTATGTTTGAACACTCCAACTAATGCACCATTTCTGTCCCTAGAGTAATTTCCCTCACCGAATTCCAAAACCCCATTTGCCCAATCGATCCAAGGCACTAGTATCCTTTCTTCTCAGCCACTTTTTGTCCTTCCAACTCAAATTTCCAAGGGATATTAGTTACAAAGCATGCCCTCCTTCTTCCTTGTTGCAGGACCTGATATCCCATACATCCATCGCGCGCCCTGTCCTGCTGAGTATTATAAACATTGGCGCCTTCATACTCTAACACAAATTCTTGACTTAAACTCTGAAATATAATTTTGATCTGTGTGACTAATGTCCACATCAAAATTATCTTCCCCACTCGAACTTGCATTAATGTTCCCCACACCAAAATGTCCCTTAATTCATGAAGTGTGTGCCTCCCTTGTCAATTGTATTCTTCTTTCTTGGGGTATTCAAAACTTGCCCCAGTTGTAGAGGAGTCCAACTTGTAGGTGGTGTTACACCTCATATTGTATGAGGTTCCACATTGTGATTTTCATCATATTTGTGGAGATTTGTTGTTGGTTCCTTGGAGTTTTTTGTTGATGTTTGGTAGCCGCAGGAGGATCTTTCCCTCCTAGATGACCTTTCTTAGATGCGGAGGAGATTTCGAAAGCAAGAGATCCATTGGATAGATGTTGAAACACCCTAGAAGAGAAGTCGGCCCAGAAGAATTAGAATAATGAAGTGGCACCTTTCCAGAGAAGAAGTTGGCCCAGTCTAGTGGCCATAAATAGAGGACGTCTTGGCTCATTTGTTCACTCACTCACACTCTCTCATCCACCCAGAATCAAGGCGCAAGTTTGGAGAAGGTGACGCAATAACTGTAGTGACTCAATTTATTCTTGTTCAGTCTTTTGGTATCTCTCTCTTGTGCACTACTCCTTGAGGAGGTGTGCTACCTTGGTATAGAGTTGTTGTTGCAGTTGTGGTGGTGTTTTTGGTTGAGCTAGCCTTTGAGCTAGGGTTTATATGTTTTGGACTTGCTTTGTGAACGGAATCTATCTAAGAAAGGTTGTTGGGTTTTTCCCCCATTTGGGGTTTTCCTAGGATAATCTCTTGTGCTCTTTTGTCTCTGTTTATGGTAATATTGCTCAGTATATGATAAACAAGTTAATGCTAAAGAAGTAAAAGAACACTACAACTATATATGTAAAGAAACACCAACAGGTTATGGGCCCACCACGCTTCCACTGCGCAGTAAAACCTTGTCAAGCTCGTTGAGCACTAACCCCAAAGGCATTGGGACTTTTCTTTACATACAGGAGTGCGCCCTACCCTAGCACACCCCCTGAAACCCTCAAACTGCAGTTTGGTGAAGTTTGGAAAATTCAGAATTTTTTCCAGTGCTAGGGTTTCCACCAGTAAAAATGTCAACCAGCATGAGAGTTGAAGATAGATTGGATGGAGAAGATAACTTTAGATCTTGGAAGCATTCTAGAAGAGAATGAGCTATTGGATCATGTCAAGCAGATACTTCCAGAACCATAAGAAGAAGAAGCAAAAGCAAAGTTCAGAAAGAATGAGGTCAAGGCCAAGAGGATCTTGACAAATTCAATAAAGGATCATCTGATACCTAATGTATCAGAACTGAAGGCAGTCTGAAGAAGTCTAAGAGACCACGTTACAAGAAGGATGTGTCAAAGATCAGATACTACAACTGCAAGGAAATAGGACATTATGTCCCACAATGTCCTCTCAAACGTGAAGAGTTTGTTTTCTAACCACTAATGCCTCCAAGCACATGACGGTGGAGTAAGAGAAACAATAAAAGGCAACCCAAGCAAGACAACAACAGCTAGACTCCAGGTTTGCATATCAAGTTTGATATTTTATATTTTTGTAGCTTAAGTATTGTACCTAGAATAGCAATCTTTAGAGTTCTATTATTGCTATTGCTATCAAAATTTTAGGTACACTTAAATATTGTTGGTACGATTACCATTAAGTAAATGCTCATTGCTTAGTATTAATGATGCACTTGTCTGCAAAATGAAATTGATCTCCTCTAGGAAATGTTCTTGGTTACTGACCATTCCATGAAGGTTACCATGGAGATGTTGTTCTTGTCTTTTGTTCCGGGCAGGTCACAGGTGATAGCTCTAAGAAGGAGCTATGATGACGGTTGCAGGAGGCAGCAGTTTAGATGGTCTCTAGCCACGACATGGAGCAAACTATCAAGACATAGAGCTGCGTACACGACCGTACGCACCCATGCAACGAAGGAAAGAGGACGAAGTCAGAACCTTCTGGCAAGAAGGGTACTCTTACAAGATACAAGAGTATCACATATGGAGATTGATTGTAAGGAGTAGAAGGCTCCCAAGATGACCATACAAATCTTTCTAGTTTAGTTGATCACTCTTCAAATCATCAGGACGAGTCAATAGAGCCAGAAGGGCCTACCCAGAAAAGATGCAGCGACCAGGGAGAGACCAACATGTTCTCATGATACTTTGTAGGATGTAAAGGAGATACAGATATATGGCATTGATGAGCCATATCATGAGGAGCAGATAGCTCCACCAGTGGTGAGGCAGGCAGCCCCACCAAGTTCCATCTCAAAAGGAGCTAGAGTTTAGAGAGAGTTTGCCCTCAGGATCCAGTAGGGAGGAGGAGACTCCCAAGGACAGTTCATCGGAGCATTCAGAATCAGAGTGAGCTTGATCTCAGAGAGAGTCATTGGCTTAGAGACTTTCATTCAGAACGTATTCCTCCTCAGATTCAGATAGAAGAGAGACATCTTCCAGGACTGACAAACAGATGCCATGGGTTGAGGAGGCTAGATCGTAGCTTCAGAGACTTCAGGAGATGTGAGATCTCCTGGGTAGATTCCCTTGGTTCAGTAGACTTTGTTTTCAGTAATAGAGGAGGAAGCCAGTCAAAAAGACTAGGATATGGATTTTGCCTTGGTTCCGAGACTAGAAGGGAAGTCAATGGTGACTTCCAAGTTGATCTACAAGATCAAGCATGTTGCAGACGGCATATTTGTGGCTAGAGGGTTCTCCCAGAAAGAGGGAGAAGATTATGTCAAGACACTTGCCCCTATAGCCAGAAGAAGTGTACATAGAGCAACCACAAGATACATGAGGAGTCTCAAGTCTGTTGATTGAAGAAGGCTTTGTACGGGCCTAAACAGGCACCCAGGACATGATATGCTAGATCATACAGTTATTTGATGAGCTTAGGGATGGTTTCCCATTGATCATATATGTGGATGACCTGTTTCTGACAGGAGATGAGAAGCTCATAGTTGGGTGCAAGAGGGAGCTCGCTTCAAAGTTCAAGATGAAGGATCTAGGTCTGATGCATTACTTCTTGGGATTAGAGGTGTGGCAGAGATCAGATGAGATTTTCCTTAGCCAAGGAAAATATACTGTTGAGATCCTACAGAGATTCGGATGATGGACTGCAAGTCCATGGCCACACCTATGACAATAAATCTGAAGCTCTTGAGTGATTCATCTTCAAATTTGGTGGATCCCATGATGTACCTGGTTAACACCAGGCCGAACATATGTTTTGCAATGAATGCTTTGAGTCAGTACAAGGTTGAGCCTAGACATGTACATTGGATAGCAGCAAAACATGTGTTGAAGTACCTACATGGTACGAGTGGATATGGATTGAGATATGCCTTGGATGGAGAAGTGAAGCTTCAAGCAATGTTCCATTGCAATATTGCAACAGCAAGCAGTAGAAAGTCTAAAGTAAAGCTTCCAACATTTATGTTTCTCCTTCCTTTTGTAGTATTAAAATCATTCTTGCGGAAGCATTTACTATGTTATCAGTGATCAAGGATTCTTCCTGAATTAGAAATTTCCATCAAAACCTGTATATCATTGATATTTTTCACTAGGAAGACATTTCCTCTTGACTTAGTACATGATCACTTACTAGTTGTGTTAAGGGTTAAAAAATAAATGGGTTTATCAATCAATCATCAACCATGCTATAAGAGCATTTGGAAAAGACTACAAACCAGGTAGGGATCATAAAATGACCATATATGATATGATTAAAATGAAGGACCATGATTATATATGGATCGATGCTTTACCATGGCCCATTTCATTTTCCGCAATCACTCCAATTTGGAGTTACTAAAGATTGCAAAGACCAGATTTGCTAGGTATTATCTCACCTTCAAGCGCCTTTTGAAGGTAAGAGAGACATTGGCTGGTATGGTCTTGAGTGATTTCTATTTTAATAAATGAATACAAATATGTTCATCTTGGATTAATCCAATTCGGTATAAATCCTTTAGTCCGCCCTGGTTTAAATACATCTGCCTTCTGTTGTGTCATAGGTTCTAGACATAATCAATTTTCTGATGCAATGATTGGAGGCTTCCAAGCTCCCCTCCACAATGGTCCTGTGTGGTCGTCCGTCCTACCAAGATTTCAGGTCTCCCTCACTGACCCATTTATTTATACTCTTCTTCACGCTTATATTCAATTTTCTGGTTTTGACATGATTAATCCATCTTAGATCGCTTAGTTGCATACCACTACTTGTCTCTGATTTGTTTCCACTACTATGTCTGCCTTAAATCCTAACCTCATTAAACGCGCTACCTCCGAAAGCATGGTGGTTGGCCCAAGAAATGTTACTCCATTAACACTTGGATTCTCTCAGCTTACTCCCCCAGATGAATGGAAGGTTGATTATCAACCATTCCAACCAAAGTTCCACTCGTCTGAAACCCAACAGCTGATAGTACAACAAAACCATACTGGCAACCAAGTCTTAAAAATTGGTAGATCCCAAAGTAGTAAGATAGAGAGAAGAAATTCTTTCTCATCAAATATATCTTCATCTACTGCTTCACCTAGACATCCTCTTTATGTTCCTGTCTCTGGACATTCAGAATTGGATGATCATTTGTTATATCATCAAACCAGATCTACAAAGTGTAAATTTTGTAAAGCATGTATCCCTGCTCAGTGTTCAAGGAAACCATCTGAATCTTCTTCTACTTCTTTCAGAACATTCCGTTCAAACAATGAACACAATGGACAACACTCTAACTATCCTGAGTGCCTACAGATCTCAGCTCCCCATCAGATTAACATGATGAATTATCCATTGCCCAAAGCTGAATAATACTCTTGCTGCAGATCTAGACTTTGTACAATACAGGAAGATTGATGCTGAAAAGTCCTCTGAATTGATTCATATGCAGAATTACTCAAACTATCAATCTGTGTGTTTAGCACAAAATCTTGATGATATCGCTCAAGATATTCTGCAAACAAAAGCTCACTTTAATGGTATACATGCTGATTTAGAAACCATTGAGCATAACCAATCTCTATTTAGAGAACAGTTTGAAAAAATCATGGACAAACTGGAAACCATCCAGTCTGCAATCCAAGAATTGAAAGAATCCTTTGACCAGGAGAAACTTAATTCTCCTCCAATAAAGTTTTCAGAATTAGAAGAACAAACCTCATTTAGGTTGTTCGGCCCTACTGCGAAAAACAAACAACTCACTTTGAAGCAATTAGTTAAAGAACTAACTGACCCAGTTCTAGCTAGAATTGTTGAAGTAAATATACTAGCCTCCGATAAGCTTGAGCTAGTAAAGAACCAAATATCTCAGTTCAAAAATTATGTTGAATCCCAACAACACGTCTCCACCTCTCCTTGCTTAGATATCAAAACTATTGAAGAAGGAGAAGGATCTAACATGCCTAGGTCTTTCGATCAAGATTCAGGAGGAAATCCTTTCCAAACCGCTTGGGAAAAATGGTGCAATGCTAAATATGGATCAAGCAAAAAGGTTCCTTTTGATCCTGCTAACTCCGAAGAACATTCTAGTTTTAGCAGAGAGAATATAGATCCAGCACCTGTGACTAACATCAATTGTCGATCAAGAAATGAAATGATCATCATTTTTCAGAAATGGCATGCTTGGGCGAAAACCCAGAAATTGCTATATCGCAATCGTGTTGCTTGGAATGAATTAGCCCTTAGGCTAACATGGGGATTCATTGGTAATTTGGGACTCTGGTGGGATAGAATTTCTAAAGAGGATAAGCTTAGAATTACGAATGATGAAAAACCCATTGATGAATTAACTAAAGCAATCATTCATGAATTCTATGGCAATAAAAACATTGACGCTACACATTATGCTGATATGTTTATGAGCCAAAAGTTATGCCACATCAGTCAACTCCCAAAGATTCTCTGCACAATGCAAGATCTCCTCTATAGAAGTCCAAACCCACACAATGTAGCATATCTCAGGAAATATCTTTCAACCATACCTGGAAAGATACCAGACCTAGTTAAAGAAAGACTTGAACAACTTGATGTTGATATGGAAGATCTTTCTTTAGCAGGTCTACACGAGCACATCACAACTACCCTTCAAAAGGAATGCCTGAGACGTAAAACTAATAAGTCTGTTAAAAAGCAGCTTGGTTTTGATGCTGGTGTCTGTGATATCTTTGCAGAAACATACCATTTTGGTTGTAGGGAGTCGCACGAAAAAGAAAACATCCTGCAAACCAGATTGTGGATGTTTTAAGTGTAAAAAGCAATCCAAATCTTTCAAGAACAGATTCCCCAAGAAATTTAGTAATCATAAACCATTTCCCCGAAAAACTTATTTTAAGCGAAGGACAAAGCCTACCCAGTCCAAAAACACAAAGTGTTTTATCTGTAAACAGCCTGGCCACTGGGCTTCTCAGTGTCCTCTGCGGCAAAAGTCTAAATTTCAAAACAAAATAATGGATCTGTTTACTACAGAATATGATCCGGCTGATTTGGATTTAGTTTCCTGTCGTTTAGAAGGTGAATACCTATCCCTTAGAGAAACTGAGTCTGAAACTCCACTACAGACTGATTCTCCTAGCTACTCTTCTGACTCTTCCCATTCGTCACTCAATCTCAATTTCCTAGATCTCAAGATGATGACTAATCTTGAAGATCTTTCGTCACTTCTCCAGTGCAAGACTAGTGTCCAGCAGCGTCTCTCTCAATTGACCCCTGGTCAATTCCAAGTCGCCAATCATCTTCGTGCTCAACTTCAAACAATTGATTCGCAGATTACTTTGCTCCAGCAACCAAGCGTGGTGAATTTACAATATTACTCACCCCCTGATTCTGCATTCGCACGCAGCAAAAATCAGTCGAAAACACCCCGATCTTTTATCCATAATGTTGAGCCAAATTTCCTACATCAAAGAAAATCCTGTGCAAATAAGCACCCTGTAAAAGTTATTGATGATGTAGAAGAAGAAGAACAAGAATCAAAATTGACCACTGAAGCCACTATAGACAAGACGATCAGCGCATTAGAAAGTTCTATCAAAGAAAAGAAATTACTGATCAAAGAAATTTGGAAAACTGTAAAGCTTAAAAAAGAAGAATTGAGCTTTCTCAAGAAACAGAAGGATGAGTTGTTTGAAAAAGAATTGACAGAAACCTCAGATACCTTCTACTCTCATAAATCTACCCAACTCAAGCTCCAGAACCAAGCTTATTTAATCAGATTAATGGTTTCGAGGATAGATTGGTCATTACAGTTGACATAAAAGTATTTGGTTATAAGAACTATTCACTAGACACTCAACTAGATACAGGTGTAATGAATTCTTGTGCAAAGTATGGTGTTATACCTTCCTATTTCTGGCAGCCAGTGAATATAATCTTTAGAGCTGTCAACAAGACTGAAATAAGGATCCAGTCCTTTGCTCCGGATTTTCCCATCATAATAAAAGGAGTCAAAGTTCATGTAAATCTTTACTGCTTTGACACAGTTGCAGATGTCCTTCTAGGACAAGATTTTGTAAATAGATGTTTACCATTTAATGTTGGAGAAAATTTTGTACAGTTCACAATTCTCAATAAATCCATTTTAGTCCCTAGCAAATCCTCCTTTGAAGTAAAGATTGGATTAATAAAACCTTTGCCTCAGGTAGAAAGGTCTGCAAAAAAGCTTTCCAAAATACAGAAGATAGTAAACAATGTTGATAACAACGGTCTTCAAGCCATAAAGGAAATCATAGAAAAGATTGAAAAAGATTGTACTTCTAACTATCCTAATGGATTTTGGACTAGGGAGCAGTATTTTGTTGATCTTCCCTATAAAGAAGACTATACTGGCAGACCTCAAAAGACTTCTGCTAACAGCATGTCTCTGACAGAAATAGAATATTGCCAAAAAGAAATTGCTGAATTATTGCAGAGAAAACTGATTGAGCCTAGCCGAAGCCCTTGGGCTTGCCCTGCATTTTATGTGAATAAGCATAGTGAGCAGAAAAGAGGAAAACCTAGGATGGTAATTAACTACAGAGCTCTGAATGTTGCTTTATTACCAATAAGATTTCCTCTTCCATCTAAAGATATGCTATTTTCCAAAATAGGCAAATGCAATGTATTCAATAAGTTTGATCTCAAGAGCGGATTTTGGCAAATAGGCATAACTCCTCAAGACAGGTACAAGACTGCATTTGTTGTCCCTCATGGACAATTCCAATGGAAGGTAATGCCTTTTGGGTTGAAGAATGCTCCCTCTGAATTCCAGAAAAGAATGGACGACATTTTCAGCCACTTATCCTTTGTTATTGTATATATTGATGACTTGCTAATTTGTTCTTTAGATATTAAATCCCACGTAACACATTTGAGAATTGTTTATGATCATTTGTTCAAGCATGGTCTAGTTCTCAGTAAAACCAATCTATGTTGGGCAAAAACAAAGATTGAGTATCTAGGATTAATTCTATCTCAAGGTTGCATAGAGTTACAGGATCATGTACTAAAAGCATTATCTGAATTTCCTGATGTAATTCTGGATACAAAGCAATTACAGAGATTTCTGGGTAGTCTCAACTACATCTGTCAGTTCTATGATAATCAAGCTAAGGATGTAAGGATTCTACAGAAAAGACTAAAAGGAACACTACCATGGAATTCCAGTATGACTAAGGCAGTCCAACTTATCAAGCAGAAGATCCAAGATCTTCTCAGTCTGCATCTACCTGATGTCTCACTACCTCTGATCGTAGAAACAGATGCTTCTAATGAAACTTGGGCAACAGTTCTGTTACAGAAAAGTAGTCCGCAAAAGGAAGAAGTTTGCATGTATACCTCAGCCTGTTTTACAGAACCAGAAAGCAAATATCCTTCCTCCCACAAAAAAATTCTTGCAGTTAAAAACGGAATAAAGAAATTTCGGCTCTTTCTAAAACCTGTTCATTTCACAGTGAGCATTGATTTAAAGCATATGAAAGGCATGTTTTCTAACCAACATCTTTTGGAACAGGGAAATAACAGAATTCTAAGATGGAGTCTCTAGCTTGATGGTTTTGATTTTGATATTCAATATAAGCCAGGTAAAGATAACTGCATTGCTGATTTGTTAACAAGAGAAGCAGCCCCTAATCAAATCAAAGAAATTAAGATGATGGCATCAAGTTCATACATTGCACCAACAACCCCTCCTGGTTATCGTTCGGTCCTAATATGTAATAATTGTACATTTTATTATTGTTTTGATTGCTTGGAACACTGTATAAAATCCATCCCTGTTTGTAAAGATATTTTGGAAAGATGGGTACAAACCTACAACCATTGTATCCCAAATAACAACTATTTTGTTCAAAGTTCTAAGATGTTCAGTGGTACAATCGCTAGAGGACCCATGCAAGGCCAGAGATATATCTATGTTTATAGTTCGTTCCAAAACTATACAGACTATTGTGCCATATTCCAACGTGTAAAATATACAGGCTCATGTTGGTTCCTTTTTGAATGAGATACTTTTACTCAGAACCAGGCATGGTGGTCTAGTTGGTTTCTCACCCTTCTATGGAAATACTGCCCCAGGGACATAACCTTCTTTGGAACCGTGAAAGACTCATTTAAAGTTTGGTTACGATCAAAAGTTGAAGAAGTTGTTCATTATAATGGATGGTTTGTATTTAATCTATCCTTTCAAGGCAGTGATCTACTTGAAGATAAGACAGAGCCTCCTGATCCTCCAAGATATATAGTATCAAGTAAATTCTACGGTGATCTCTGTGTACCTGATAGAGATTTGATTCCTGCTATGCAAGGGTCCCCCTTCTACAAATGCTTCAATTGTCTTCCACCTTTCTCTGACCATTTTGGGTCACCTCCGTCTAGTCACATCAACTATGACAGTGATAATGATGATAGCAAAGATTCTTTTGATTCTATAGCCATGCATAATATAATCAATAGAATGGAAGCATGATGGACCCATGTACTTAAAGATATTTTGTAATAGTTAGATTCTTGTCTATCAAGGCGACAGTGGTGTCCCGACTCTTCTGTGGGTTCTAGTTGAACTCCACTTTGTGTTTGATTTGATTTGTTTAGAATCTCGTGTCTTTCCGTAAAAGTTGGAATGGATCCCCATATGGCTGAGCCTCTAAGGGACGAGATAACAGCTAGCGTCCACCAGCTGCCCCATCCACTTGAAGGAATCTACTTTTAAGACCGACAGTTGCCTGTAAAATATGACCGACAACCTTCTAGCATTAGTTTCCACTACTATGTCTGCCTTAAATCCTAACCTCATTAAACACGCTACCAAACAACTACATATACATGGCTCCAGACATTACAGACATTGTTGAGCGGAGGGAAGAAATCTTGTATGATCATATCCATAAACATGTGGTCAGAAGGTGGGATAATCTAAATGTTCCACTTCATGCCCTAGTATATGTGCTTACAAGTTACAACAAAATATTATACTCCATCTTGGTTGGCCCAACCAGCACCCGGGGGTGGGGTTAGGAGAAAACCACACACAAATCCAGAGGTGCAAAATGGATATATGCTTGAATTGGAAAAGTTGGTACCTGATGAAAACGAGTGTGCTCAAGTACAAAGCGAATTGAGCAAATATATCAGTGAGCATGGAGCCTTTGGTAACTTGCATGCAACCAAAGATCGAGACAGGTTGGGTTCCATCGAATGGTGGAACATGTATGGCTCCTCTACTACACATTTGCATAAATTGGTGGTGAAGGTGCTTCCTCATGGGGTTAACACCTCTTCTGCAGAGAGGTGTTGGAGCACCCGTTGCTTCATCTACAATGTAAAGAGAAACAGCTTGAATGCGGAGCAGGAAGAAAGCTTGGTTTATGTGCATTACAACTTGAGGTTGTTGTCCCATTATTGTGATGCAACAGGGAATGTTTTTTCTAAAAGAGATGTGACTTGGGACAACAATCCAGGAAACTAATTTGGAGGATGGAGCCATGGTTTTAGAGCGCTTGGAAGCAAAGTTTTTGGGTGATCATGATGGTGATCACATTCCTGGAGGACACATGCCACCCCCATCCACTAGCAGCATTCCAAATGCATCAATTTTTCTTTTGTCTTCACAGCGTCCATTGTCACATGGGGGCCATTAAGTTGTTGGTCGTGTTCCACAAACACTTCCACCTACTCGTAGTCCTACTCTTCTTCTTCAAAGATCACAAGAAAAGAAACTAGAAGTTTCTTGTGGAAAGAAAAAAACTTAGCATAGTACTTAGTACTTGCTAGTAGCTACTATATACTAGATCTCTTTTTATGTTCCCTGTTTAGAAGTAGTCTCTAGAATTTAGTACTTTGTCTTGACTCTTTATTATGGCTTACTCTGTAAACAATGAAGTTGTGAACATTATATGACAGTTTATCTTTGAAGTTTTAAATTTGAAATTTGAACTATTGATTGAATCTTACAACTCTTTGGTAATGGATATGATTCCCTAGAGTCTATTTCATTTTGTGGTGGATGTTGTATGTCACAATCCATTGATGACATTTTTTTATGATTGATGTTATATGTGTACAAAATGGTTGATGCTTTAATGATCATCATTAATCCAATAGTTAAATGATCTTGTAACATCACGCTCTGGCGCATTGAGCGAAGTTATTCTTTGAGGACACTTGCTCGCAAGTGATCCGGATTATTATGCTATTAAAACTTTTGATTTTGATTATGAGGCGTATGGGTTGATGACATGTTGTTTTACT
>SNQJ01S0070552.1:32309-47987 GCA_010110895.2 Picea sitchensis
TTGGGGTTTGATTGTTTTACTGTGATATTAGTGCATCTGATTAGATGATATGATATGGATATGTTCTGACATGATTTGTTGATGATGCAAGATGACGATGGCTTGCCGACCAGACTCACATGTGGAATAAAGGGGTCACGCACGACTACCAGAGATGTTGAGGGAGAGGTGTGGACAGCAGCCCTGCCACAGCCTACTAGTACTCCCGTCGTGGCTCGAACTGTAGGTTAACGTTTACCTAGTTCAAGAGGACCCACGATGTCGTGAGGGCAGACTGCAACAGTCGCTCACAATGAATCTAAGGGGCGGGCAATAAGGCGGGGGTCTTATTCCTTAGAGACCCTTAGTCTCCCACAAGTTCACCTGGCGGAGTATTGACACCAGGGGTTATTGATGTCTACCAAGTCAGTCAAGAGGTGAGTGGCACCCTTGGAGCACATAGTGCGTCCTAAAGGGCACGTCGCGCAAGGGAAACAGATTAAGGCGAGTGGCACCCTTGGAGCACCTAGTGCGTCCTGAAGGGCATGTCGCGTTGTTGATGATAGAGGAATGAACCTAGATGGCCTTAGGACGAATAACGTGTTAAGAAATTTTTAAAACAAATTCCCTAATTAAATGCCGCCTTGTACGAAAATTTAAGGTTTAAGTCTAAACTATGCTAGTGGAAACAAGATCTGACCTTCTCTTGTCTTGATTATTGTTGACGGCGATTTGATATTTTACGGAGATTTTCACCTTCATGGTTAATTGTCGTAAAAGATGGCTTTCACTTTATTTAAAGGATGGCAATCACCTTGCTCAACCCAAATGATGCTAGCCCCCTTGTTTTCACCTTTTATTCACCCTTAAATCTTAATTGATGGCAGTCACCCTCCTTGTTATAAAAGTTTAATTAATGGTATGTTACCCTTTTAAAGAAGGCTTTGCTTTAGGCGGTCACGAACTTGGGATACCTTGTACGATGATATCTATCTTAGTAATTAAAGCCATTGCGCTACTATTAATGGATGTATGCAAAGAACCCGAAAAATTGCAGTATCCAGAGTTATAGTAATAGATGGTTGCGTGCACCGACTTAAAAGGATGACGCCCTTGCCCCCGAGCTTAAATGATGTTTGTTGATTTGTGGTTTAGATTTTCTTGCGCAGTCCATGTTGATGATGAGTTGGATTAGCAGCTAGAGTCTGGCGCGCAGAATTTTAGAGTAAGTGATGATAGTCCCTAGACGCCTCCTGCGCAGTGAAACAATGATGTAAGGTTGATTTAGAGGCTTAGTCTACTTGCGTGCATCCTCAATTTACCAACGATTGACGAGTTAACAACTTTTATTGCACTCTGAAATCTTTGACAAATATTGACGTAGACTACCAACTGCCTGCGCAACTTGGGAATGTTATGTTAGACTTTGAGTTCTACGATTGATTCTTCGAGCGCCATGTTATTGATGTTTTATTCCTCCTTTTGTCGTTTTAAAAGAAAAAAAAATTGACCCGTTGTAGTAGCTTGTCTTCGTGACGAAGGGTGTTACATATGGTATCAAAGCGGGTTCAACCTTGCGACTGTGGATCGCCATGTTTCCACTGCAGTGAACCCTTGAATCGACTTAGCGCTAACTAAAAACTTTAACGTGTTCTTTTGGTGATGTCGATTAGAGGACGCCACAAAGGTTCGCGGTGAGTGCCATGGACGGAGGTGCGACGCCTCCAGAAGTATTGCATCCTCGAAGTCTAACCTCAAGGGGAGGAACAAGTCCTTGGGCCGGATCCAATTGTTATAATGGATGATGATGGCTTGACAAGGTGCTTTCAGGGAATGTTAGAGGCCTTGATCCACCGTCGATACTAAGATAAGGCCAAGGCACATGTACCCCTGAGGGTCCACAGCACGCCCTTGCTAGTAGCATTAGCACCCATCGAGAACTCAAGAGAGTTGAGTTCTCGAGTCCACAAGTGTCGAGGACGGTTGTGCCTTCGAGGCTCGGTTGTGGAGAAAGGCATAGTGCTTCACGCTTCACGATTATGACCTCCAGCATGAAGGTCCGCTTGGTGGTCTTTCAACTGAAGGGGGAGCACTCTTCTATGGCGAGGGACACTCCTGCCACTTTTGAACATGGTTGTCGACGACGTGTCATGGGAACTGTTCGAGGAACGGTTCCAGGGGAGGTATCTTTATGAGGAATGCGTTGAGCATCAACTTAACAAGTTCGACGCCTTGCGACAAGGTAGCCACACGGTGCCCGAGTACGAGGCCCGTTTTGGAGCTGCTTCGGTATGCTTCTCACCAAATTACCCTGAAACTTAAGGTCAAGAAGTTCAAGTTTGGCCTTATTGTTAGAATTCAACTTCTACTTCGGGTACCAGGAGTACTAGAACGAAGAAGGGATGTTGGACATGTGGGGAGACACACTACCAGCGTGACTGCCCTGTGGAGAGGGCCAGAGCGTCTGGATCAGTCGGACCCACTACAGTGGGAGATATGGGCAAGGCCCATCGGATGCATGCAGCGGTGAATAACCGCTAGGCAGAGCACTATTCAATTGTGCTTGAGACGTCAGGTATCGTCGTTGACCAGACCCTTAGTGCTTTGATAGATCCCGGTGCTACCGAGAGTTTCATTTCTGGTGCAGCGCTAAAAAGGATTAAGGTAAAGGAAGTCGAACATGATGAGATTAGCTTCGTAGAGATGGCTTCGGGAGCCAAATAGAAGATTGGAGGAAAGGTTACGGGTTGTATCCTTAACCTGGGAGAGTTTGTCACCAGGGCCAACCTGTACGTCACGATCTTAGGATCTTATGACGTGATCGGTATGGACTGGTTGGAATCGCATGAGGCGATACTCAACTGTAAGACGAAACGGTTAAGCTTGGTTGATGATGAGGGGAAAAGACGCGTGATTGTAGGACAAAACCAGGGAGTTTCCCTGAGGTTCATCTCTTCCTTGCAGCTACGAAAGAGCATGCGCAAGGGATGTAAGTTTTAGATCCTTGTGTTAAACAAGAAGGGAGTAGCGGAAGGTCTAGAACACCTTCCTGTGGTGAGATATTTTGCGGACGTCTTCCCAGAGGAGTTTCCTGGGATTCCACCAGAGAGGGAATTGGAGTTTACTATAGACCTAAAACCGAGGACTGAACCGATAGCAAGAATGCCTTATCGGATGTCGACCCCAGAGTTACCAGAGTTGAGAATGCAACTGAAGGAGTTGTTGGACCTGGGACTTATATGTCCGAGTGTGTCACCATGGGGTGCGCCTGTTATTTTCATACGAAAGAAGGATGGGCCATGGAGACTCTGCATTCACTACCGTCAATTGAAAAAGGCAACGATCAAGAATCAGTATCCACTGCCAAGGATTGATGAATTGTTCGATCAGATGAAGGGTGCGACGGTGTTTACCAAGATCGATTTGCGATCGGGGTATCACCTGTTACGGATCAAGGAGGATGACGTTAAACCGCATAAAAGTTCGATCAAGTTTCACCTTCCTCGGTGAGTTATTTTATGACGCCTTCCTGCAGGGAGTTTCCTCGATTCCACCGTGAGAGGGAATTGAGTTTACTATAGACCTAAAATCAGGACTGAACCGATAGCAAGAATGCCTTATCTGGATGTCGACCCCGGAAGCTACACGAGTTGAGAATGCAACTCAAGGAGTTGTTGGACCTGGACTTATATGTCCAAGTGTCTCACCATGGGTGCGCTATTTATACACGGTAAAGAAGGATGGGCCATGGAGACTCTACATTCACCACCACAATTGAAAAGGCAATCTATCAAGAATCAAAGATCCACCGCTAAGATTGATGAATTGTTCGATCGCATTTAGTGGGTGCGACTGTTTACCAAGATCGATTAAGGACGGGGGTATCACCCGTTACTTCATCAAGGAGGATGACGTTAAACCCATAAAAGTTCGATCAAGTTTGAAGGGAGCTAAACTCTCCTAGGTTCGTGGGACCTTCGTCAGGAGAGAAAGGGGCCCGTGGCTCATCGACTAGCCTTTGGCTCGATTCTTTGAGGCACATGCACGATGTTTTCTATGTATCCGCTGAGACATTATATTAGTGATCCTACACATGTTATTGACATGAGTTCCTGCGTGACTCGACGAAGGCCAATTTCACCGAGCCGACCAAGATTTTGATCATCGCCCCATTTTACCATGTTGAACGAGATATACAAGTCAAGGTCCCGCGGGGACAATTTCCATGCCTTTGCACTCTATGATTCGAGGACGCGATGATATGCCAGCTTCCATTTTTTTATAGATAGACATATGATAATGTGACACACTTTATTTTAAAGATGATATCGGGAAACTGGACTAAGTTTAGACCAAGAGGGGTATGTAACATCCCGCTCTAACGCACCGAAAGTTTAACTTATTCTTTTGAGGACACTCTTACCTCTAAGCGATCCCACTATTATGCTATTAAAAATTTACCTTGATTATGAGGCGCATAAGTTGGATGTAGACATATTGTTTTACCGCATTGACATAGACAAAAGCTATTGACTCGGTTTAACTAAGTGTGCGTGATTTTGGACCTCAACGATGCAGAGGTATCGATGGAACCCCTTGACTCCGGATCAAATGTGGAGTGTACCATTGAGGTTTGATTGTTTTATTGTGATATTAGTGCATCCTCATTAGATGATAAGGGATATGGATATGTTCCCGAAGCGATTTGTTGATGATGCGCCGATGATAGCTTCGTCAATGTACTCACATGTGGAGTAAAGGTCACGCATGACTACCGTGAGATGTTGAGGGAGAAGTGTGGATGAGCCTCGCGAGCTCTACTAGCACTTTCGCCATGGCTCGAACTATAGGTTAACGCTTACCCAGTTCAAGAGGACCCACAATGCAGTGAGGGCAGATCAAGTGATACGCCACGATGAATCTATATGCCAGCACAAGGCAGGGCCTTTATTCCTTAGAGGCCCTTAGTTCCCACAAGTTCACCCGGGCGAGTATTGACTCTAAGGGTTATTGATGTCTACCAAGTCAGCCAAGAGACGAGTGACACCCTTGAAGAAAAAAGGTGTGTATTGAAGGAGACATTGCATAATTAAAACTTGAATAAAATGGCGAATGACACCCTTGGAGAACATAGTACGTCCTGAATGGCACGTCGCGTTGTTGATGATAGAGGAATTAACCTAGATGGTCTTAGGACGAATAACGCAGCAGTTCTTAAAACAAATTCCCTTAATTAAATGTGTCTGCATCGAAAATTTAAGGTTTCAAGCCCAACTGCTAGTGATAAAATTCTATCTCTATAAAAAATAACAATAATAAAAATAAAATAAAACCATAAATAATAATTATGACCTTCATTAAATCTTGTAACACTAAGGAAATAAGAAATTTAATTTATTCATTTAGAAAAGGGGAATTAATGGTTTTATTATTCCGATAATTTAAAATACTAATTAAATGAGAAAAAGGGAAAAAGGGTTAATTTCCACACCGCCTTTGAGTTCTAATAAAAAAGGGGAAAGAGGGAAAATCAAAAAAAATTAGAAACTAGGAAAAGAGGTAAACATAAAAGGGAAAAAGGGGAACATAAGGGAAAAGCGGAAAGTCAAACTTAGAAAAAAAGTATCTACCATTTAAGAGCCTTCTAATTAAAACTTAACTAGCAATTTAATAATAGGGAAAGCCAATAAAACCGTATACTTGGGGACACCTAGGAGTGACTTTAGGAGTAACTCCCTAGGTGGGTGAGGGAAATAAAGATAATTAATTAATTAAAGAAATTAAATTCATGGAGGAAACGTAGGGATGGGGACAATTTGTACCGAGAGGAATTTTTAGAATTTATTTTTAAAACTTCTTAATGAAATGAGATTTTAGGAAAGAAAGGAAGTTCGAACTCTATATAATGAAGGAAGGAGAAGGATGAAGGATCTTCTTTCCTCGCTGCGTAACGCTAATGCAGTAAATATCTACTCTGGACCGACTTCTAACTTGTGAGTTGGGGATACCCGTACCGATGAGAGCGGTAGCTCTACTCTGTGAGGCGAAATGAGCTAGTCGAATAGTGAGTGTGTGTGGCCCTTTACGCTCAAAATATGGGGAAGAAGAGCTACCTTCCTAGCTGCTATCGAGGCACTCGGCGAAATCTCACTACCGAAATGAGTTGCACCTTTGAGCCAGATTATCTCGCATGTACATCGTAACGATAATGCTTCTCTTCATTTTGTATGGTAGAATGTATTGTGGACTTATGCTTGATCTGCTTATTTAATGGAGAAGTAAACCGATGTTTTTAAATTAATGACTGAAACTTTCCTTAACCTAGCTCGATGGTTGTTGACTACCATGGCCTTCATTTCCCCACACGTCTTGAACACCTTGCTATGTTGATTATAACCTTCATGGTTGTTTAGCCTTAATCCCTAGCTCACCAGTCCTCACCGAGCAATGGGCCAGACCGGATTCCACGGCCGTCAGCCTTTAGCTGCTAGTAAGACCTATGGATCTCAACTCTACTTTCTTCGCGGCGTAGGATGATGAGCCGGCGATCTAACCGTTAAATGGCTACCCCTTGATGCTGTCCTTGGCTGATTGTTGGTCTTCATACTACGTTTAATTAACCCCGCAAAATTTGAATGATGGCAAAGTTTTCTTTTAAATCGGCGCTTTTATATCCTTTCGCTTTATACCTCGCTTTTATATCTTGTTGGATTTTCGCTGGTTTTATTTACCTCCTCAGTAGGTTTATCTTTTCTTTAGCTTAAATTCTATTAATTTAACTCTGCGTTGTAATACATTCTTGGCAACTTAATTCTGCATTTTATTAGATACATTCCACCACGGATTTTACCTCTGCGTTCCATTTATCCCTACACATAATCAACCAATAATTTAGCTACGTGAAGTTCGATTCATCTCTGAGTTTCTTATACTTACTCTGCATTCTGACTCTGCATTTCATAAACTCAACATTGCATGTATTTACTAAAAAGCCAGATTTTGATTTTAATGGTTAGCAATTGATTTTGTGGATGGCGATTTAGATAGGTATATTTTGGCTGTGATTTTATATATACATTGCTATTGGCTGCGTTTTTCTTTTACCTTTATAGAAATTATATAATTGGGGATATTGTTTTTCCTTGCTAAGAGTCGGCGTTTATAATTCTGGACAGCGAGTTGTATAACCTAAATTGCAACGGATTACCTGCCGAATGACTGCATTTTTTTTTTTCTTACATTTATTGACAGTGAAACTATACTATCCAATGACCATGAAATTTCCTTAAAGACTGCGATTTGAACATTTAAGGTCAGCGGTTTTATACTAAGGCCAGTGAATTTATACATTGAACGATGGCGGAATGAATTTACATTCAGTGATTGAATTGTTACAAACTGGATGTGATTTAACCTGGTATAAGTTTAATGTTATTTAACCGTTGCAGCGATTATTATTGTTTACAGTCTAGAGCGATTTACCCTGATAGCTGACCATGGCCTTATTCATTTATGACAGCTGAACATTTATGAAGGTTTGACAACACATTTATACCAGCCGCTTTCCTCCCACTTTAATCAATATACAGCCATTTCTTATTAATATTCGCACAGTTGTATCCTAGATCATAGCGATACTATATTAGGCAGCCAGTAATTCATTGTAACTGACAACGTTACTCCTGTACTCTAGTTTTAGACAACGAGTAATTCACCATTTTAGACAGCGAATCCAGTATAATAATATGACCATTAATCCCACCAGTAACTCACTCGCCTTATTAAGTCGGCCTTATCGAGATACCTTGCTTGATTCCGAGACTCTCTAAGGTTCTAGACAGTTAATCTAACAATGATCCGTTGGATCAATAATACTAAATAATAGATAGCAATTGGATCATTGAGCGGGCCAGGCATATTTACCACTGAGTTTTAATGGCAACGAATCTTTACTGAGGTTGTTGACTGGCCATAACCATGCCCCGTTTAAACTGATAGACATCAAGTGCCTTACTTCTTTTGGGAAGTTGCCTGAACTCTAGTTGGGATTTATTAATAGAGGTATAGAAACAAGACCTGACCTTCTCTTGTCTTGATTACTGTTGACAGCGATTTGATATTTTACGGAGATTTTCAACTTCATGGTTAATTATCGTAAGAGATGGATTTCACTTTATTTAAAGGATGGCAATCACCTTGTTCAACCCAAATGATGCTAGCCACCTTACTTTCACCTTTTATTCACCCTTAAATCTTAACTGATGGCAGTCACCCTCCTTGTTATAAAAGTTTAATTAATGGTATGTTACCTTTTTAAAGAAGGCTTTGCTTTAGGCAGTCACGAACTTGGGATACCTTGTACGATGATATCTATCTTAGTAATTAAAGCCACTGTGCTACTATTAATGGATGTATGCAAAGAACCCGAAAAATTGCAGTATCCAAAGTTATAGTAATAGATGGTTGCATGCACCGGCGCGGATGACGCCTTTGCCCCCGAAAGCTTAAAATGATGCTTGCTGATTTGTGGTTTAGATTTTCTTGCATAGTCCATGTTGATGATGAGCTGGATTAGCAGATAGATTCTGGCGTGCAGAATTTTAGAGTAAGTGATGATAGTCCCTAGACGCCTACCGCGCAGCGAAACAATGATGTAAGGTTGATTTAGAGGCTTATTCTACTTGCGTGCATCCTCAATTTACCAACGATTGACGAATTAACAACTTTTATTGCACTCTGAAATCTTTGACAAAGATTGACGTAAACTACCGACTACCTGTGCAACTTGGGAATGTTATGTTAGACTTTGAGTTCTGCGATTGATTCTCGAAATACTATGTTATTGATGTTTTATTCTCCTTTGTCGCTTTAAAGAAAAAAAAAAAATTGACCTTGCTTCAGAAGTAGCTTGTCTTCGTGACGAAGGGTGTTACAGATCTTATATCTATGTTTTCATGTTTTTGCAATGATTCCACATTATATATATATATATATTAAAATATGCTTTATATAAAACCTCCCTAAAATGTTCTACCCCAGGATATTTTTAAAATTGCACTTCCAGCTCCTGCTTCCGCTCCTCGTTCCCAACAGCCTTGTATCATATATTAAGATGAACATACTTATAAAGATTTTGCGTATGACATCAAATTTTACTGGAAATTTCAAAGCGAACATTTCAATTTTCAATTCTGCTCTGATATATGTTTGGTTTTCTAAAATCAGAAAATGCATAGAAGAAATTTTCGTTTAAAAACTGTTACTTAGCCACATAGAAAAAGCTACAGCTACATGTAAAACTCTCAACCTACTCTGCATCAAACAAAATATTTGAGATACAATAATCTCTCATTTGAAAAAAGCATAAATCACATCAATATTCAAACAACATAAGTTATTATTCTTGTTTTAGGTCCAATTTATTTCCTAGCTACAAACAAGTAAAATTATAAGATAAAATTTCATGTGTACCTGGCAGTTGTTGCAAATATATCTTTCTCTACAGGATTAAACCATATAGAAAATGACAGTATCAGACCCCCAAGCAAAACTGTTGATCGGTTCTGACCTTTTCTCAACAAATAGATTAAAGTTAGAATGAAGTTAGAAAGAAAAAAATCCAGCAATGACAATTACTGTGAGAAGAAACACCTGTCATGATCCCAAATGTCAACTTGAGCACCACCAGTTGCAAACACATTACTATCCCACTGGTAATCTACGGCCCTGTCAATCGCCAGAAGGGAAAATACATATATAAAGCAATTCTGTACAAGAGTAAGACAACTGTTAAACTTTGATTTCAAGTTAATCAGATATTTTTTCCTTTGATGGTATGAAGTCCAATAAACAGTTCTATTTTTTAAAAGGAGTTGTGCTTCTGACATCTAAATTTTTGTACAGACCTTAGAACAAGAAAATTAATAATATGCAGAGCTGTAGCATTTTATTGGAAAACATGTAAATGCCAACGATAACAACTTACAACAATAAGAAATAATATAGCACAGAGAAATCTCCTAGGTGGATCTATTTTTAAAACATGATGGATTCAGGGAAAAAAGGTCTACATAAGCCATATTTTGTAAATGAATTACCTGATCTAGAATTTTGTTTTCAAACAGCAGATAGTGAAGGGGAAATGTATTACCTGAACTAGCATTTTGCTTCCAGTGACCAGATAGTGATGGGGGGGATCAAAAATATTTTCAGACGAAACTATATGTAAGCTTTCAGTGGCAATGGATGTCAGAGACTAAATTTTAAATTTTACAATATTCAAAATGACATAAGAAATAAGAACTCCCAATGCCCTCCATGCTCATTTAATGTGTTCATTGAGCTATTTACTGGCCCCATAGTGAAGTCACACTCAGTTAGCTACACCCTGTCTCATTCACAACTCTTACAATTAAAAGCTCTAGCTCTAGGAGTTCCCATTCTCAGCATAGTTCAATTAACCTCTTCCCTCAAGAAACCAGTTTTTCATCATCAAGTTCTTTTCGACGGCCTAGAGTCTTAGGAGAATCTCAACGGATCACTCC
Organism: Picea sitchensis; assembly: GCA_010110895.2. Taxonomy (NCBI): domain Eukaryota; kingdom Viridiplantae; phylum Streptophyta; class Pinopsida; order Pinales; family Pinaceae; genus Picea; species Picea sitchensis. Next base: position 42,833 of record SNQJ01S0070552.1, read on the forward strand.
TAATTCACTCCCAGGGCTGCACAGCAGTGTTATCAGAACTGGACCGGTTTTGGCAAAACCGGCCAGTTCGACTTGTTTACAAGGGTTTCCAGTTCAAATCAGGGGTCTAAACCAGAAACGGCCAGTTCCATACTAAACCAGCTGGTTCTGTGATGCAACCAGCCTTAAATGCCTAAACCAGCCGGTTCTGTACAGAACTGGCCAGTTTTGTACAGATCCATAAGCCAGTGTGTGTGACCACAAAATTGACCACAAATCTTTTTTTTTAAAAGCAAAAGCAAAACCCTAAAATGAATCCTAGATGTTCAGTTTGTCACCCTGGTAATTACTGGTAGTATTAAATTCTTAAAGTAAACGGATAGAAAGGAAAGATAAAGGAGAATGTCAATGTCAACTTTTACTTAAACTTTTAATATTATCAGTAATTGTTTCAAGATGTTTGAGAGTGTTTCCAACCTCATCAGACTTCGTATGGAGCAAGTAGAATTTTAGATCCCATTCAGAATTCCGTGGACTGAACAGTTTTCAGGATTTCAGATTGGCATGATTGCAGCATTTCCACTGGATTCCATCTTGTATGGGTATGGGATTGGCATTTAATCAAGAGCACCAAGCCCTTTATGTACCTCAATGTTGGTGTCACTGATTGTTGAACTCCTCTGTCATGACCTTCATAAAAATGTACCCTTCACTGAAGCAAAACCATTGATTAGGCATGCTAAGTTTTTTCTATCTTATTTTAACACTTGGATTAGGGAGTTTCATCAAAATTGGAGGTTGTCAACCAATGCCCTTAGAATGTCAATGTCAACTTTTAGTAAAATTTTTAACATATCCATTAATTGTTTCAAGATGTCTGAGAGTGGTTCTAACCTCATTGGACTTCACATGGGGAAAGTAGAATTTTAGATCCCATTCAAAATTCAGTGAACTTAACAGTTTTCATGATTTCAACATTGGCAGGATTGCAGTGTTTCCACTGGGTTCTATCATGTATGAGGGTATGGGATTAGCATTCAATCAAGAGCGCCAAGCCCTCTATGTAACTCAATGTTGGTGTCATTGATTATTAAGCTCCTCTATCATGACCTTCGTAAAAATGTACCCTTCATTAAAGAAAAATCATTGATTAGGCATGTTAAGCTTTTTCTACCTTATTTTAAGGCTTGGATTAGGGAGTTCCGTCAAAATTGGAGGGTGTTGAACAATGTCCCTAGAGAATCGAGGTAGAGGCAAAGCTAGAGCATATTGTGTACGTGAGTAAACTTTGCATATTTGTGTCTAAATGTTTGGATTCACATGGATGTACATGAATATATTTCTTTTAATCAAAATTGGAATATTTTATGTATTTTTTGGCCATCCGATTATATGCACCCTTATTTGCAAGTTGATATACACAAGTATACAAGAGTAAACTTTGCATATTTGTATCTAAATGTTTGGATTCACATGGATGTACATCAATGTTATTAAAACCGGCAGGTTGAACTAGTTTTGAAAGGAAACGGGCGGACCGGTGGACTAGAACCGCTTTTGGCCGGTTCCATACCGAACGGGCCGGTTCCATAGAGAACTCGTATGGCACACCCAAAGCCACAAATTTCAATTTTTTTTAAGAAAAAAGCAAATGTTTAATGAAAGGGGGACCTATTACCTATCCCTAGGGTAATGATAATGTTAAATTCTTAGAGTAAAAGGATGAAAATGAAAGATAAAGGACAATGTAAAAGGACGAAAATGAAAGATAAAGGAGAATTTAAAAGGATAAAAATGGAAGATAAAGGAGAATGTCACTTTTACTTAAAATTTTAAAATTACCATTAATTGTTTCAGGATGTTTGAGAGTGGTTCCAACCTCATTGGACTTCGTTGGACCAAGATCAGCCCTCTTCAAACAGAGATGTTTCCAGCCAATAGAACACGGCCCCAAGCAAGAGAATTCGGCCCAACTCAGCCCCAATAGCTACCAGGTTCACCTAGCAATAGAACTCACCCCTCCTACAGCCATAAATCGGCCCAGGCAAGATGATATACGCTGCCCCAGCAAAGAATAGGCCCCTACTTCAGAAAACTCGACCTCTAGATGAAGAAAATCGGCCCAACAATAGGGTAACTCACCCAGTAAGGAGAAAAATGCCCCTTTCTGAAGATACCCGACCCTCTCTCAGCCAACTCGGCCTACACAAGTAAGAAGTCGACCCAGCAAGGGAAATATGGCCTCTTCTGAGAGTATTCGGTCCTCTCTCAACCAAACTTGACCTACACAAGTAAAACTCAGCCCTCTCAAGCCAAATCGACCTCTGCAAATGAAGAACTCAACCACAATGAAACACAATGAAAGATCTAAATGATCTTTCCACCACGACCGGCTAGGGTGGATAGTCTCACCATCGAACCCAATCTTTCTGTAGGGTTTTTCGTCCAAAGAGCCAAAGCCACAAAAGCTCTCTCAAATTTAGTTTTAGAAAAATAATAATGCATAATTAGAGAGGGTGCCCTCATTCCCCTTTTAATTCCTCGCTCACCCTTTTGTTGGCCCTTTTAATAAAGTAAAGTGACTTTATAAGCTCAAAGTCACTTAAAACAACTTTTCCTTTAATTACTCAATGTCACCACTTTGTACCTATCATCCTGTATGTTGTGATCTATCAACTCACAAGCAAATTTATTCTTGGAATACTCTACCAAGAGATGAGATTTCTAGTCAGTTGAAATCTCTGTAAGTGAACATATCTCATGTTTCCTGTAGAGAGCATCATCAATTGCATTTTTCTTCACTTTCACCTACTCAATGTCAAAGTCATATGCCTGCAATTTACTGACCCACTTTTGTTGCCTCTCATTTAAGTACTTATGCCCCGGGAAGTGTCTCAAACTATTGTGGTCAGTCTTAACCAAAAATTTGCCACCAACCAAATATTGTCTGAATTTCGCCAAGGCATGCATGATGGCAAGCATTTCCTTGTCGTAGATGGAGTAGAGCCTCTCTGACTCTGTGAGTTACCTGCTCTCATATGCTACCGGATGTCTATGCTACATCAGAACTGCTCCTATGCCCTCACCCAATGAATCACATTCAAGCACAAAGGGCTGAGTGAAATCAGGAAGTGCTAAAACTAGGCAAGTGCTCATCACTTCATCCTGTCAAATGTCTTATGGGACTCCTCTATCCACTTGAATGCTCCTTTCTTCGTGAGATATGTGAGTGGTGCAGCCAACTGTGAGAATCCTTTTACAAACCGTCGATAGTAGCTACATATCTCAAAGAATCCATGCAACTATGTAAGGTTCTTGGGCAGTAGCTAATCCAATATGACCTGGATCTTCTCCCTATGCACTTGTACACCCTGGGCACTGACCACATGAGCCAAGTATAGGATCTTTCTCATGTCGAACTCACACTTTGACTCCTTGGCATACAACAATTGATCCCCCATGATGCTCAGAATCTCATCTAGATGATCCAAGTGTTCCTCCCGTGTCTTGTTGTATATAAGATCATCAAAGAACACGAAGAAGAACTTCCTCGGCTACTTGTTGAATATGTGATTCATGCAAGACTGAAATGTAGCTGGTGTGTTGGTCAACCCAAATGACATGACCAAAAACTCACAATGCCCATAATGGCACCTGAAAGCAGTTTTGGGGATATCATGCTCTCTAACTCTGATCTAATACTACCCCAATAGAAGATCAATCTTCGAAAAATACAATGCTCCATGCAACTCATCCAAAAGCTCATCGATCTTGGGGATAGGGTACCTGTTCTTGATCTGTTGATATTATGGTAGCTTCGAGAGGTATCAACCTCCATTATGACCTTTGACAAGATTAGAATATTCCAGAAGCAAGAAAAGAAGTGAACATAACCCTAGAAGAGATGTTGGCTGAGAGAGATAATTAATATGAATTAATTAGTACCAAGAATGAGAAGTCGGCCCAGGCAGTCTGCTAGGATTAGTATAAATACAGGGCCCCATTCTTCATTTGACACACACTTCTCAGAATTGCAGAGAGGCACTTGTGCGCACTGCAGTCTGGCAGTCTTGTGCGCAAGTTCTGGAGAAGGTGTTGCCGCCAAATCTGAAGCCTATTGCTTCTATCTTTTTGGGTTGGACTCTCTGATCAGCTTTGGTTACTTCTTGCTTGGTGCATTAGCCTTGTTTGGCTATTGGATTGCTACCAAGATTCTTCTCTCTGTCAAGGTCAAGGTGCTCGGAGGGTGGCTTCGGCCTATGGTTGGGTGACAATAGTGATATTGTCTATGGTAAAACGAGCACATTTTAACAGGTTATGGGCCCACACCTCCTTCATTCAATCTAACCGCTGGAAGGAAGCATAGCCATTAGGATACTAAGCTTGTTGAAGAACTGTCGTTAGGGTTTACTAGCAGGAGCAGCTTCCAAGACATTGTTGCTAGGGTTACTAGCAGGAGCAGTTGCAGAAACCCTAAAATCCCGATCTAGCACCTTGTGATGGAACAACACGTTCAAGAAGAAGGTATTCAAGTGCACCTTAGTCCAGCGCATCTCTTGGCACTCTCAGAAGGCAAAAACATCAAAATTGAAGTTTTGGATCAAGGCATGACCAGTCACCAGTCAACCGAAGTCATGAATGAAAAGATTAGTCATCTACACTACTCAGCACTCACAGGAACGATTGAAAATGACATGTGGATAATTGATAGTGGAGCTTCTAGACATATGACGGGAGATCAAGCCAGACTCTCAAATCTAAATGAGAAGAAGACATCGTACAAGGTAGAGCTTGGAGACAAAAGCACTTCCCCAGTCAAAGGATTTGGACAAGCCTCCGTCAAGTTGAAAACAGATAACAATGTTCATTTGAGCAATGTCTTATATGTACCTGGTTTAGAAAAGAATCATGTATCCATATCTTGCCTAGAAGACAAAGGAAACATAATAGCTTTCGTAGATGGAAAAGTGTTATCTTGGCATAAAGACTCCAGCATATAGAATGTTAGGGTTATTCGAACCCATGAAGGAAACCTATATAGACTACTAGAACAAAATGAAGAAGCTCTTATACATGATGAAGTCAATCCCAATGAACTTTGGCACAGAAGGTACGCTCATATTAACTATCAAGCATTACCTTTTCTCAAAAAGATGGTTGAAGGAATACCAGAATT
>SNQJ01S0070552.1:47997-65007 GCA_010110895.2 Picea sitchensis
CTGCTTTAAATTCAACAACAACCCGGTACCAAAATCTCTTTCTTGGCTATTGTTTTTCTTGCAATAATTTTGGTCATAAAGCACTAGATTCTAGAGCTTATGCAAGAAGTGATCATGTGAGAGATAGAAATAGAGGTTCTTATAAGACCTCAAATAATGATTATGTGAGCAACAAAACCAGAAGTTCTCATGGGTTTATTGATAGAAACTACAATTCATTTGCTACCCTACTTGACTACAATACTGAATGTTATAAGTGCAATAACTATGTGCACATGGTACGTGACTGTAGAATCAGCATAATAAAGTCTCCTAAACAAAACAGGGAAGAAGGTATTCTTACCAAGCATAGAGAAGAATACAAAGGTGTTAAAAAGGAAGCAAGAAGAACCGAAGAAGGAAGAAAGTGCATATGCTCAAGACAAAGGAAGCCAATAGTACATTGATAGTGGATGTTCAAAACACATGACAGGGAATCAAAACAAATTTATCACCCTAGAGGAAGAAAAAGGAGGCAGTGTTACCTTTGGGAATAATGCTTCTACAAGGATAGTTGGAAAAGGTACCGTTAGTCTTAATAATGGAAAGACTAAAACACAGAATGTCTTGTATGTTGAAGGGTTAAAACGCCAATCTTCTAAATGTCAGTTCAAATGTGTGATCAAGGTTACAACCTCACATTCCATTCTAAAGGATGTGAGATAAGGAAAGTAGGTTCAGGAATATTACTAGCAAATGCAAACAGAACCCAGAGCAATGTATACATTCTCGATGAATTCAAAGGAGAAAAATGTTCTATGGGATAAGTAAGCAAAAGTTGGTTATGGCATAGAAGGATGGGTCATATAAACTTTGACAATCTAATAAAACTCAGCAAGACACAAGCAGTAGAATATATGCCAAGGATCTCAAAACCTACCAACATTATTTGCAAGGCATGTCAGTACGGGAAGCAGACGAGAGTTAGTTTCAAAACAAAGCAAGACACAAGCAGTAGAATATATGCCAAGGATCTCAAAACCTACCAACACTATTTGCAAGGCATGTCAGTATGGTAAGCAGACGAGAGTTAGTTTCAAAACAAAGAAGTACTCAACATCAAAGCCATTGGAACTTGTAAACACAAACCTCTGTGGGCCAGCAAGAACACAAACTTTAAAAGGTGAGAGTTATTATATGTTTCTTATTGATGATTACACAAGAATGACATGAGTTACCTTTCTTAAAGAAAAATCTGAAGCATTTGAGAAGTTTAAAGCTTTCAAAGCCCTAGTTGAAAATGAGATTGATTTTAAAAGCAAGTGCTTAAGATCGGACAGAGGAGGTGAGTTTACCTCTTATGAATATGATGAATTCTATGAAAATCATGGAATCAAGAGACATTTTTCAACAGCAAGGACTCCACAGCAAAATGGGGTTGTAGAAAGGGAGAACAGAACTATACAATAAATGGCTAGACCAATGTTGAATGAAGCCAAACTACCAGACACCTTTTGGAGAAGAGACAGCACAACAATCTACATTTTGAATAGAGCACAAATTAGAGTGAACAGCAGCAAGACACCTTATGAATTATGGAAAGGTAGACCAGCTACAATCAAATACTTCAAAGTATTTGGGAGAAAGTGCTATAGAAAGAAAAAAGAAGATAATTTAGGCAAGTTTAATTTCAGAACAGATGAATGTATCTTTCTTGGCTATGCATCCGGAAGCAAGGCCTACAAATGCTACAACAAAAGATAGCGCAAGGTTGTAGATAGTATTGAAGTAAGAATGGATGAAGCAATACCTCAAAAGGAAAAGTCACAAACAAATGAAGATCCAGAGGAGAAAATCTATAGAGAACAAGAAAAGAAAGAACAAGAAGAAATAGAACACCAATATCCAAAGACACCATCAAGATTTGTTCAAAAGCATCATCCAAAAAATCAGATTTTTTGTGATGTAGATACAGGAGTTCAAACAAGAAGAAGATTGAACTTTTCTTTGCTATCTAAAAGACAGCCCAAGAACTTTGCACAAGCTAGTGAAGATAAGCATTGGGTTAATGTTATGAAAGAAGAACTAAATCAGAATGAGAAGAATGAGACATCTAGGGACTTGTACTTGAGACCAAAGAAGACAAGAATGTGATTGGCACCAAACAGGTATTCAGAAACAAATTGGATGAAGATGGACAAATATAGAAAAGAAAGCAAGATTAATTACGTAAAGGGTACACTCAAGTTGAGGATATTGACTTTTTTAGAAACCTTGCTCAATTGCAAAAGATTAGAAGTTATCATAATGTTTTTGGAATTTTTCGTGTTTCAAGAACTTCAAAACCCTATCAAATGGATATCAAGTTAGAAACAAATATCATGTATGTGATTTGAAAGCACTCTCATGGACTAATGCAAACTCCGGAACTTGTATTATTGAGACTTGACAAATACTACCTACAATAACAAAGGTTTGAAGGGGAGTACAAACATCAATCTTTACATCAAAAGAGACAATGAAAATCTGTTAATCATTGTGGTTTATATGGATGATATCATATTTAGAAGTAATCTAAATCCTCTAAGATATGAGCCAAAAGTTTACTTGGAGAAGAAATGCAAAAAGAATTTGGGATGTCCATGCTTGGAGGATTGTCATTCTAGGAGTTTACATATTTCTTAATTCAACAAAGGCATATTCATTTCTGAGACCAAATACATCTGTGAAATGTTGAAGAAATTGCAAAGAATGGAAGGCTGTGCACCTATCAGTACACCCATGATCACACGATGTAAATTGAGAAAAAATGATGAAACTCTAAAATCAAATCAAACATTGTGCAAGTCAATGATTTGTATCCTACTATAAGTGACAACATCAGGCCAAAACATCATGCAATGGTAGTTTGGTTGCAAGATTTCAATTTGTACCAAAGGAGACACATGTACAAGCAATAAAAATAATATTGAGGACACACAGAGGGCACATAGTGTTGAGTTTTGGTACCTTAGGAAGTGGTACACTTGTGTTATTGAGTGTCTAACAAAAAAGGGGGAAAAAGTGACCCTCAACCCAACTTTGCTATATTCTCTGATCAAGTGATTTGTAAAGGAATTTAAATTCTGAAAGTGACTTTATTAGCATAAAATATTGAACTTAAATGAAAGGGGGAGATCTAATCTCCTTATATATAATCTTGGTTGGCCTAGATCCTATTAATGCAGCCATTGGTTCCCTAAGGTTAGCCTAAAGGATGAATAAAGAAAACTAAGGAAGGGAGGAAAAAGGTCATTCATTGTACTCATTGAGTTTGGTGGAGGAAGAAGCTTGGAGGAAAGGAGGGCACACCATATGAGTGAAAGCACTTGTGAGAGAAGAAATTTCACCATTGCTTGAGGCACTTCAAAGCTTGTGAGAAGTACACCATTGGGAGAATAAGTGCTCAAGAAGAGCTTGGAAAGGCACACCTTGGAGAGAGCACCATTCAAAGAGGCTAACAAGAGAAGAGGTTACACAAGCATAGGAGGCTACAAGGAAGGAAAGGGGCTTACATTGAAGGAAAGGGCACAAATGCAAAGGAGTCTGAAGCCAAACTTGAGAGAGTTGACTAGATGTATTTTCTTGGTTTTCCCTCTTTCCTTATTTCTTTGTTGTACTATTTCTCTAAGAACTCAATAATAAATTCTGCTCTTCAACTAGTTTTCCCCATGGAGGGCTTTTCCAGGGTCATGTTGAACAAAACGCAATATATGAAATCTGTAGCTTAGATGTCTTCCTTACTCTGACATTTAAAGTATAAAGATCTACAAAATTATATTTCTATTTGAAGTAGTTTGAATGTACTAACCTTGGCCAATAAAACTTCCTAAATAAACCCTTCAAACAGAAGCTTCAAAAGAGCATTAAGTGGTCTACAAAGGGGCAAACAGTTGGCAGCAAGTTCAGTTTTGATAGCAGTCCTAAAACAGCTCTAAAACAGTCTTGAACTTACCTTGAAATCCATGCCTAAACAGTGTCAAGGACAGACCTATTAGGCAGCCTTTTAGGTTTCGAATTTCTTCACATTGGACTTTGGTTTTTGGTATTCAAGAAGTAAGGAATTCAATCTAACAACATATACAGATGCAAATTGGGCACGATGTAATGATGACAAAGAAAATAAAATTACCAGTGGAGGAGCATTCTTTCTAGAAAAATTTCCAGTATCATTGTTGAGTAAGAAGCAAACTTCAATCTCTCAATCCACAACAGAAGCCGAATATATTGCAGCAGCAGCATGGTACACACAAGTTCTTTGGATGAAGCAAACACTAAAGGATATCAAGGTAGAATATAACCAACCAATCTCAATCATCTACAGGCCTTTAAATTGCCATTAACATTTCAAGGAATCTTGTGCAGCCTCTGCCTCCAAGAAAGCAGTTCCATCAAGTATCTAACTTCCTAAGAGAACAGGTAGTCAAGCAAAGTGTCAAGTTGGAATACATTTCCACTAAGGAACAAGTTGCAAATATTTTTACTAAACCCCTTCCAGGCTTTGTTTGGGTACCTCAAACTGAAGTTGGGAGTGATATCCCTCTCATCTAAATCCCAGTAAATGGAGCTTTCATGAGGAGAGTAGCCACTGCAAGTGAGCAAGAAGGAGGATTACCGAACAAAGGGAAGGAATTACCAGAACAAAGAGTTCACGGGCGGAGGTATTACAAGGTGGCTAAAGGTTCATAGCATCTAATGCTCCGGGAAGGGTGGGAAATATTGTTGTCGTTGATGTGAAAGACAATGTTAGACTATAGATGTCTCCGGAATGTTGCAAGATGGAGATATTTGGAAATATTGTTTTCGGATTTTTGTAACAGAGTTTGGATGTTCTATCTTGGAGATTATTTTATAGAGACCCTATAGCTCAAAGTATGACACAAGACATATGGTTGAAAGATTTATTCTGGGGACCTTTCCAGCGATTTTCTTGGCTCGCTTTTGCCTCCTTAGGAATGAGGAGATATGAAGATTATGTTAGTTTCAGCCCAGCCAGAAGGTTCTGCTTTCGGCCCTAGCAGGTTGCAAGTCGGCCCCATATGTGAATGTGGAAACACTATAAATACAAGTTAGATGTGTGCATTTGAATAGAAACCAAGCAAGAGAAAATAAGTCTTGGGAAAGTGAGGGAATTATTACTTAGAGAATTTCTAAAGTGTCTTTGGGGTCTAAAGGTGTGGAAGAGGAATTTTCTTGGAGTTTTAAGGTTTTATGAAGGACTAAGGTCTATGATGTGGCTAGCAAAATTAAATTTATTTTGGTGTGATGCTGCAATATGGAATTATATTCTAGGAATGATGCTATGAGTTTCACTAGAGTATGAATGATAAATTTGACTAAGGTTTGAATCTTTTTTTGTGGTATGAAGCAAGGAGAGGCGTAGGAGCATTAATGTTAAAGGTATGATGATGTTGTGAAATAAATGAAGTATGAGGCATGCAAGTGAAGTCATAAGTATTTGTATGAAGATATTAGTTTTGTGCCTATAGAAGTCTTACTAAGTTGGTGCTCATTTCAGGAGATTGGTGTCCCAGTAAGTTGGTGTCTACACAATATCTTACTAAGTTGGTGCTCAATTGAAGAGAATGGTGTCTCTAGTACGTTGGTAACCTACACACGTATCTTGTTGAGTTAGTTCTTATTTGAATATATTGGTATCTCTAGTAGGTTAGTGCCTACAAGCTTTTATAAAGACAAGTTTCTGTATATCTTGTTGAGTTGGTGCTCAGTTGAAGAGATTGGTATCTCTAGTAGGTTGGTGCCTACAAGCTTTTATAAAGATACGTTTTTGTGGTTCTCCCACGAGGGTTTCCAAATTAAACTCTGTGTACTGTGATTTGAGTTTACATGCATTTATTGTCTTAAAGTTAATGAATGATTGATGAATGCTCATTTAAAGTAAAAAGTATCTTATACTGATTCACCACCGCCCCCCCTCTTAGCATAAGCATAAGTTCAATAAGGAGTTGTTATTTAAAAGGCTGAAAGTACCTGAAAGAATTTTTTCCCACATAGGTTGCTAGTGGCTGCAGCATAAAATAAACAAACAAACCTGGTCAGTGTACTTGCCTAAATATTTCGCTTGGACTTTATTTCTATAAATTTTACATGTAAATTAACTTTTAAGAATGTTTACACGGGTTTAACTCTATCCAACTAAATACAAAAATGCAGGGCATATAAAAGTAAACCTTTTGAACATTCTCCGAGCCATCACTTGAATCCCCAATGCCAGCAACTGGGATATCCCATAGTCTAACTCTGTAAATATAAGAAATGAATTAGGATAAACCCAACTATGCTTTAGCCTAGCTTACTGAGTGCTCATACTAGTCAAAGCAAATTTACACTGAACAAACTTGTATTTGACAGGGAGCAAATGCCCTCAAAAAATCTAATAAATACAATTCCAAAGGTCAGTAAAATTCAAGAATCCGTATCATGAATAAGTATATATCATAATATAAATCCAATCTGGTTTGTCAAATACTCAAAAATAGAAAGTGTAATCAATAATTTCCACAAAATATGTCATGTATATTCTTACGTGCAATCATCTCCACAAGAAATAAGCCGTTCTCCATCTGTAGACACGGTCAAACCACGCACTGCTCCTCTATGACCTGGAAATTGTTGAACTGTGCGCCTAACTTACAAACATTGACTAGTTACTTAAAATCAGAAAAGTGCAAAGTATGTGCAAACAATATTATGCATATACCAGAAATGGGCATAGTAATATGGTGATTAAAAACACGGTTCCTTCAACAGCTAAATAAAGTTTATAATCGAATGGGAAAGCAACATTAAAATGCAGTTGCAGCTTGCAATAGATAAACACCAATTAATTAAGAAACAAAAAAGGTACTGTCTCTTTGATACAATACAAAGTAACTCTCTATCCTTGTCTACTATGAAATCAATCAATGAAATTAAATGCTAAAAAATTCAAAACTATTCTAAATGATCAGATGCTTTTCAGTCCTATACAAAAAGCATAACATCTATTGACACAAATGTTGTGATATACGACAATGTGAAGATCAATGAATCAACATAGGATCATACCTGGCAGCAATGTCCCAGAGCCGGATATCTGACATCATATCAGGAAAACAAGAAGATTTACTTAACCCCTCTTTGACTAAAAGTGTTAAATAGCAAAAACCTCACAATAAAATATAGGTCTACCTCTAAAAAATGAGTGAATCCAAAAGAAGAAAATCTCAAGAAACAAAAAGAATGGGAACCAACAAAATCTGTGCTACCATGGCTTTCTAGGCATAGGCAATGCTGCCTATTCTAAACCCAAAGTAAAAGATAACTACAAGCTGCAACTAATTGACCAAACTAGCCTCAAAGGTTAGCTCAAGTGGTCATGGCCAGACATGAGATCTCTCCCCCAAAGATGGGGAGGTCATGGATTCGACTCTCTTGATCTCCTTGGGGTGAGGATCTGTAATCTGGGCCAAAAGTTTACCCCGTTTATCATCCATGGATCATGGGGAAGTACTTGGAGGATTCTCTGCGAGGTATTTTCCTTGGAAAAAAAATTAATTATGAGCAAAGAAAACCATGTAGCAATAACAGAGAAAAGCATAAAGCAATTATTATGTTGAATGAAGTGTCTTGAAGGACAAGGGGACCGGTTTTAGGGATGGTTAGAAGGTACCCCAATTTCCATTGGGGTTGGGGACAGCAAAAAGAAAAATAAAAATTAATAATAATATTATCAAAAAAATCCATAAAAACTTCAAAATTCGCCTAGGCATTTTAAAAGGTACACATTGCACATATAAAAAAAATGTAATTAATAATTTAATGAACATTGAACATACGTGATGAACTGACCATTGACTAAATTGTTGAACAATTCCATATGAAACAGAAAGATATGTCGTAAACCAATACCATTCATGATCCATAAATATTGAAAAGTAAAACAATACGCTATTTAATTGAAATGAGCAAGTACATAGTCCAAAATGGCAAAATGCCCAAAATAGGACATAGTCCAAAGTAGCAAAATACCCAAATATGTGCTCACTACTCAATGCCCATATCATATAGTAAATACTGAATGGCCCAAATGTGCTCAACAATTATGATCTTCTGCTTTACGACATGCCTGAAGGATTTCGGTTCATTTTTTCAAGTGAAACTGTCCCTGCATACATAGGTCTGCCCAAAAGTTGTCAATTTGGTCTGGTGTAGCTAACTTTAAAGCGATGGCTGTCAAGATTGCATATCCATTTTTAGAAACCGCCACTGAATTTCCGCAAACTGTGGCTAGGGTATTTCCCCTCAAATTGAAAGGCTTTGCTCTTTCCCTCCATTTTGAAGTTCTTTACCAAAAATGTGCAATTGTGGAGAAGAATGTAGAAGAGAAAGAAGAAAACCATGCAAAAAAAATGAAAATAACAAGAATATATTTAGAAGAACCTGGAGATAGATGAATAATTCAATAATCTCTTGGTTTGAAGATTGAATCTGCACAACCTCAAATTTTCTTCAGGCTGCCCATGGCAAATCTAAACTGCTGCCCTTTGAATCCCCAACCCAAAAGACAAAGAGCTTGTGAAGTCTTGTAAGCTTGTAGAAAAGATTTCTGGAAAATTTGTATGCTTTGCAGACCAAGCAGTGTTCAGAAATGAAATGGGGGTGTTTGTGTAATAGGTTGAAATATGTAAAAAAGAATTTGGAAATGATATAGGGGGTGATTGGGTTAGGGTTAGGGCTAGTGTTTTTTAGTTCATTTTTTGTTATTGGGCCAAGCTAGCCCATATTGAGAATATGCAGCCTTGTTTTGCCACAAAACCTGCCCCATTTTGGGCCCTGCAGGACAAGGGACACCTAGATGTTCACTATCCCATTGAGAAACGTCTGGGACATCCCCTATTTTTGCAGGAGATAATCCCAATATCCCTAATGGCATCCCCTAGCAATCACACATCCCTAGTCCTCCAAGACAGGGAATTACTTCCCCATGCAACAATGATTTATATTCAATTTGAATGCAAAAATTCTTCACAAGCCAACTTTTATAGGTCCTAACTTCACACTCTTGAAAAAAATTGGAATCCCAACTCAGCCAAATTCACCCTGCCAAGTTTACCATGGGCCCCCATTCTGGGGATATTCCTCAACAACCACCTAACAACCTATGGGAAGTATAGGGTAGGCATAATATCGATGCATGAATGAGCCAAGTTTTCTCTGTAAATGCAATGGCATTCAATGTGCCTTGGACTCCTTGAAGGAAGGACAAGATCGACGTTTTACTATTTAGTAACCATGCACCAAAAAAGATACACTCCTCGATCATGAAAATGAGGATTGTTGTTAAGTTGTTGTATTGAAACAAATACAAGTACGAATATGAATTTAGATCTAGATGCGGATGCCACAAATTCATGAACTATTTGAATTCAATGTAGCGAGGGTACACCACATATAATAAGAAAACAATATATATATATAAAGAAAGAGACAGAATCCCTAAGGATTAGTTTAGGTGGCTGGCATGCCGTGCCAAATCCATATTGGCCAAGGAGTTCGTAAGTTTGAATCCACCTAGGTCCCTTAGGGTTAAGTGTACATGTTGTCGGAGTTCACCGATTCCTCGCGCACATGCCTGCTCTAGTGCACCCCCTCATTTCTCCTGCTCACGCCGCCATGGCCCCAATAGGGGGCCCCGAGGCTCCTCCCCCCCCACTCCCTTCAGAGATCACAACTTTCAGGAAGCTGGTCGCGGCCAGCAGCAAACGCCCAGATCAGAGACTCGGCAGAAATTTGTAAAAAAGCTGGACAATATCCCTTCAGCCTCCCTCCCAGCAGAAGAAACATGTCGATCTGCATTGAACTTAGTTGAACGGAGACTCATTGGGCAGTTCACTGGCTTATGGCCTTCTCCCAAAGTCGTAGACGTGTGGGTGCAGAGGAACTGGAGTCCTCTAGTTAAGGAAGGTATCAGAAGCCACCTTGTTGGCAGGGGATTCTGTCTTCGTCTTTGACAATCTAGAAGACAGAAATCTCATCTTTAGGAATGGACCATATTTTATGGGCCCTCAGGGTCTGTACCTGAAAAAATGGTCGATCCGACACAAGATATGCCTTTGGCTGTCTCGGTTTGGGTGCACCTTCCTCATTTACCCTTGCATTGCTGGAATCCGAAGTCATTAGAATCCATTGGAAACACCCTCGGAAAATACATCAACAAAGCATAGAGGAAGAATCAGTACTCCTGTGCAAGAATATGCGTCGAAGTCAATTTGGAGGTGGGGCTCCTGGAAGCCATTCAACTAACAGTCGCAAACTGGTCTCACATCGAAGAATTGGATTATGAACAGCTCCCATTTAAATGCAGGTATTGCCACGGCTATGGACATTTTGCCTGGCACTGCAAAAAGAAGGTTGAGGAAGAGGTGGAGAAATCAAAAGGCGATCAATGGACACAAGTTCAGAAAGCAGCCTCGCCAAAGCATAACAGCAGATCCAAAGGGAAAGGGGCACCAATGGGGACTGGCGCCCCTATCTCAGGGAAAGTTCTTGGGGAAGGGAGCTCAGCCCCTCCAAGATCAGAGGCTTCTAAAAACCCTTTTGAAATCCTCAGCAATCCTTGAGAAAATTCTTATCCAATGATCAAGGAACCAGAGCAGCAAACCCTTCCTCCCATAGTGGAGAAAGACAATGTAGAGGCAACCCAATATGGTTCCCCAATTGGAATCTCCTCCTCCCCCTCCTACTCAGAAATGATAAAAAAGAAACCTCTAAAAACCTCTGGATCTTCGGAAGAAGAGTCTTTTGAGAGACCCTCAAAAAGAGCAAGGAGGAAATCACATAAGGAAGCTAGAGAAGAAGCGGAGAGGCAAAAAATGCAAGAAAGCCAATCCACCATTGAAATGTCCATCAGAAGAAATACCAGAACAAGGCCTCGAGGTCCTACCCACTCCAATCCCAGTAAATAATGCACATAGTCACTTGGAATTGCAGAGGCTTGGGGAATCCATCAAAGGCCGAAGCAGTCAAAGACCTTTTGAAAATTGAATCTCCCAAGATCCTTATGCTCCAAGAGACTAAAATTGAAGGGGAAACCCTTCTAGAAATCAGCAACCAGAAATGGAAGAAAAACGCGGGGAAAGCCATTAGCACAAGGGGCTCCTCAGGTGGTCTCGCAACTCTATGGGCAAAGGACAAGTTTCATCTAGAAAGCTCTTTTGAGACTCAACATTGGATTTTCACCGAACTCCGACATACTTCAAGTAAGCTTACTCTCTCACTCTTCAATATTTATGTTCCTGTCCTTTATTCCAAGAAGAAAGATTGTTGGCAATCTTTAGCATATTTTTTAGAGATCTTCTCTCCTTCGAACATTATTCTAGCCAGAGATCTAAACTTAGTTTTCGAACCAAAAGAAAAGAGAGGAGGCAACAATGGCAGGGACCAAATGCTCCCCTTCATTGAAGATCTAGTTCATCAGCGAGACCTCCTTGACTTCAGCCTTCAAAAGGACTCTACAACTGAACAAATAACAGAGTTGGGGTTGATCACATCTCAGCTCCCCTGGATAGGTTCTTAGTCCAGAGCTTGTTCCTGCAAGAAAGGAGATTAATCTCATCCAAGATTCTCCCAAAATTGACTTCCGATCACAAACCCATCCTCTTGCATTTGGAAGAAGAAGAAAATATGGGCCCAATTCCATTCCGTTTCAGCCCTCTTTGGATAGATAAGGAGGGGTTCCTGGAAATTGTCCATTCAGCTTGGTCCTCTCCAATTACAGGGTCTCCAAGCTTTGTGTGGGAGCAAAGATTAAAGGAAACAAAACATGCTTTGAAAGCTTGGGTTAAAAATCCCATTAACATCCCCTCTAGTCTCAGGCGAGAGACTGTTCAGCAGTTATCAGATTTGCAATTGGAAATGGAAATCAAGGACATCACCAACTCAAATTTAGAGAAAGAACAAGCTACTCAAAGCAAAACTTTTCGTGCTTTTCGCCAAGAAGAAGAGTACTGGAGGCTTAAGTCTCAAAGCTTGTGGCTAAAAGATGGAGACCGAAACACCTCCTTCTTTCATCGACAATTCAGAGCCCGCCTTTCCCGAAATCACATTTCTGAAATTGCCTCCACAGATGGATCGATTCACAAAGGTTTTGATCAGCTCAAAGTAGTAGCAGAAATACACTTTCAAAACCTTTACAAGGAAGATGGCTCCGACTGCGAAGAGGCTACCTCAAACTTCCTCTCACACATACCCTCTCTTGTAAGCAGGGATAATAACTCAGTCCTCATGAAGCCATTTACTGAAGAAGAAATCTACAATGTCATCTAGTCCATGGAGCCCGACAAAGCTCCAGGGCCAGATGGTTTCTCAATCCATTTTTATAGAGCACGCTGGGACATAATCAAGACTGATTTGCTAAGAATGATTAAAGCTTTCCAACAAAGAGCCAAAGTGGGAGGCAACACTAACTCCACTTTCCTAGCTTTAATCCCCAAAGAAGTGAACCCGAGCTCGTTCGAAAGATTCAGACCTATCTCGCTATGCAACGCTTCATACAAAATTTTGTCCAAGCTACTCGCAAAAAAAATTAAGCCTCTGCTAGAGAATCTCATTACCCCCATGCAAGGTGGATTTGTCAAAGGGAGACATATTCTAGATAATGTAATTCAAGTACAAGAAGCCATGCACTCCAGTCATCAATGAAAGGAGCAAGGGATGCTTATAAAGCTCGACATGGCAAATGCATTTGACCAGGTAAACCTCTCCTTCCTTTATAAAGTCCTCCTCTCTTTTGGTCTTTATCCTGACTTTGTAAATTTGATTAAAGCTTGTACTAAAAAGCCTTGGATAGCCCCCCTAGTGAATGGCAGACCGGCTAATTATTTTCAAGCCTCGAGGGGATTAAGGCAAGGCTGCCCTCTTTCCCCCTTCCTGTACATCTTGATGGCAGATTCATTAAGCAGAAAGTTGACTGCTGAAAAGAAGGTTAGATCAGTCCCAGGCATTAGGCTGATGAAGGGCCTTGATCCAATCAATCATGCCCTTTTTGCGGATGATTCCCTCATGTTGGGCGGAGCCTCCATAAAGATTGCAAAAAACTTCAGCGAAATCCTTCAAATCTTCTGCAGTATCTCCGGAGCGCTCATCAATAAAAGGAAAAGTGCAGTGTATGGGCAGAATATAGATCAGCAAACTATTCAGCGAATTTCCCTTTACCTGGGGTTCTCGAGCGATGCTTCTTGGGAAAAAATAAAATATCTCGGACTTCCCTTAACTCCGGGCTCCAACAAGTCTTCGTTGTGGACAGAAGAAATAAGCAAAAATCTCAGCTTGGGGTGGTCAATGGCTTACCAATGCTGGGAAACTCACCCTCATTAAATCGGTCCTGTCTTCCTTGCCAATCTACCAGGCTTCCTTCCTTCTGGCCCCAAAGGCAATCACGACTCAGATTTCAAAGTTGATTCAAGACTTTCTCTGGCGTGGAGGTAAAGGCAATCAAAAGAAATACCATTTGGTCAATTGGGAAATTGTCAAACGCCCATTTTCTGAAGGAGGCTTACAGGTAAGAGATCCCGAGCTTGCAAACCTGGCACTGGGTGGCAAAATCCTTTAGAAACTTTATACAAATTGTTGACACCCTCTAAGTAAACTCCTAAGGAAAAAATACCTCAATGTGGCTTCTTTGAGAAACCTCTAGGTAGAAAATACTCCCAAAGGTACTCTGATCTAGAACCTCTGTCGTCCCGGGCTTGATTTCTTCCAAAAGTATCTATATCGTATCCCAGGGAATGGGAGAAAAACCATGTTGTGGCAAGACAGTATCATGGGCAACGCACCCCTCAACATTTCTCAAGAATTCAAGGAGATCCACGAGTGGCTAACTCAGCACGGACTCATCAAAGTGGCAAATATCTCTTCGTGGGATGCGTGAAGGAGCTGGCGGACCTGGGTCCTCTCGAGCATTCCAGATCATTTGCAAACACAGAAAATTCTTCTCCTAGCTACGTTGACAGACTTAGCTCTGGTTCATCTCCTCTTGTCGGATAAATGGGGCTAGGGTAAAGACTGGATTCTACACCGCAGCTCAAGGATTTACTTCACTTCAACCCCCCCAAGCGTCGATTGAGTCAGCAACCCTCTGGAAGCAGGTCTGGGATCCTCTCGACCTTCCTAAAATAAACTTCTTCTACTGGGTTTTAATGCACAAGAAAGTTTTGACAGGAGAAAATCTGGCAAAAAGAGGCATTATCGGTCCTCACAAATGTTCCATGTGTTGTAATGCTCTAGAAACGATGGATCACCTGTTTGTGGACTGTCCATTCGCCCAAGAAGTATGGAAGATCTCCCTTTAAGGCCTCAATGCCACAATTCCAAAGCAGATCTCAGTGATTAACTTATTCTCCTCCTGGAAGGCGCGTTATCCTCAAGAGGTTCAAAGCAGTTCAATTTGGAAAAGAATTTGGCAAGCCATCCCCAAATACATTTGCTAGAAACTATGGTTGTCCAGAAACGAACAGATCTTCAACAACACTCTGCCTTCCCCCCCAATGGTGGTAGCTAAAGCAAAAGCTCTCCTTGAAACAATGGCTAACCATTCCTTCAAGGACGAAAATACTCTCCTCCCTGAAGAAAATAAATGGATAGGAACCTTCACTTTCCGGGACAGAAAACAAACCTCTGTTCTCCCCTCTATCACTCCAGGATGGCGTTTGTGAGACACGGATGTTGTTTTTCAAGCTTGGTGGAGGAGGCAAGGCATAGCCTCGGTCTTTTTCGATGGCGCCTCCAAAGGAAACCCAGGGAACGCAGGAGCAGGCGGAGTGATTTACTCCTCGGATGGATCCCGAAAAGATAGCTTCAGTTGGGGACTTGGCCAGAGAACAAATAACCAGGCTGAAATTCTCGGGCTGTTAAAAGCTTGTCAGATAGCGCGTGAAAATGGCAATAAAGAAATACAAGTTTTTGGACTTCGAAATCCTGATAAAGATTTTAAATATGAATGATCACTTCAGCAATCCAGCGATCAACAAGACATTGCAAAGGCTTCGACAAGTCCTATAAGATTTCTCCTCCTCTCTTTTTCCACATCCTGCGTGGATCGAACAAGGAAGCAGATGCAAAGGCGAACATGGGTTGCCTATTGCCCCTAGGTGCATTCAGCAAAAATGACGAAGCCCCCCTGTGGATTCCCATCCCGTAGACTTGTCTCTTCCTCTCCTCATAGCTCTGTAAGAATGGGACATGCTGTATTTTGGTTAAGCGGGAAGTTGTTCCCTTGTAATGATGGTTGATTTGGTCTAGGCCCAACCGATTCTTAAATAAAAAATAAAAATATCCGTTTTAGTTAAAAACAAAAAGTGTACATGTTGTCCACCAGTGGCATTTACCATGGGCACTGTTATCCACCGAGTTGCACTAGTTGGACTTGCAGTTGAGCCGCCAAAAGTTTGAGCAATCAAATGCTCGGTATTCAGAGTTCAAAAGTTCAGCTGGTCTATTTGACCAACTTTTTCGACATTTCCATACCCTACGGGGAATTGTAATAAGAGATGTTGCATGATGAACTTTGTAAAAGGTTTAGCCACCTAAGACTTAGACATGAGTTGTTACTCTGGAGTGTTTTTTTTACTTGTTAACTATATTCTGTTGTCCAAGCAATTTATAATTTCCAAGTTTTTTCACTCAATTCCTCCAAAGTTGGAGTATATACTCATGGTTGGGCCTTAGCATGGTCCTCTAAGCCTAGTGTCTAATGTATATTACCATGCTAAACATTCTCCTAGAGTTTTATGGAAATGTGCTAAGTCCCCCTTAGG
This sequence comes from Picea sitchensis, assembly GCA_010110895.2. Taxonomy (NCBI): domain Eukaryota; kingdom Viridiplantae; phylum Streptophyta; class Pinopsida; order Pinales; family Pinaceae; genus Picea; species Picea sitchensis. Next base: position 63,831 of record SNQJ01S0070552.1, read on the forward strand.
ATTTTTTATTTTTTTCAGTTAATAAAAAAATTCTCATAAAACAAAATCTTTTAATTGTAATTTGAAGTTGTATAAAAAAAAGTAGTACTAGGAGTCATTATATGCCTTGGGGTGCTCATTTTTTAACCTAGAGCACCCATTTTACCTAAGTACCCACTTTTATGAGTGAAATTAGTGATTGTAATCACTAAAAAGGTATTTTTACTCTCAAAACCCAAAAAATACATAAAAAATCAGGAAAAATCGGCAAGTGCTATTTTTTAGCATTCTTGCCGTAAACATGTTTCAACATGTTTTGAGTCAACTTGAGTCTCAAAATCTATGTGGCACATGAGGGACATTTTCTTTTGGTTGAAGAGTGAGTGAGATGGCAGCCATGTTTGTTTCAAGCATGTGGGAAAAAGAGAGGGAGTTTCCAACGGGAGGGACATAGCAACACTTTTAAAGAAATTACAATCAGCTCTCTCGAGATTATCAACTCGCACTGTATGGAAAAGCTTCTTCAAAAAGGACATTCAAACATTGTGGCTTAATTCCATGCCATTCAAGCCTTTGAGACACCTTATCAACCCATTCATCCTAACATGTAGTTAGTCTTGCCAAACACCTATTTGTCTTTGAACCTGCCCAGGGACTACCACCCTCACGAGGTGAGCATGATCATTTTATTTCGCTCATACCAAGTAGCCTTTGAGCCAATGTACGCTCGTATCGCCATCCATTTGCCCAAAAAATGAAATAGAAAAGATAGTCCACGAGTACTAGCCCTTATTTGTCAGCAATCATCATGGTTATCAAGAAAGAAGGCACTTGGTGCATGTGTCTTGGCTTTCAAGTTCTAAACAATATGACAATCAAGGATAAAATTTCACATTCCAGTCATTGATGACCTTTTGGATGAACTCAAGGGTGCTCAATTCTTCACCAAATTCGATCTCCACTCGCGCTATCACCAAATTCCAATGAAAGAAGTAAATTTTCCTAAAATTTAGTTCCACGTTCATGAAGGCCATTATGAGTTCTAGGTGATGCCTTTTGGCCTTCGCAATGCACCTTCTAGAGGCTTAGTAACAAAATATTTAAACCTTTTATGTGTCATTTGTCCTCGTGTTTTTTCATGACATCTTGATTTATAGTAAAACTTGGCAAGCCCATGTCACCCATGTGGATCAAGCTT
>SNQJ01S0070553.1:0-15424 GCA_010110895.2 Picea sitchensis
CTGACTGAGAAGAGGTTTGTTAGGGCATCATACATCTTCTTAGATGAGTCAAGATGGGAGATGTAGGGTATCAAGTGGTCTTTTATAGAATCCACTATGATACCCATGGCATTGATGTCACTGTCTTTGAACTTCTCCATAATTGCAACATTTTGCGGTTCCTTCTCTTTTCCTTCTTCAAACTCTGGTTCCACAATCTTTCCTTTCACGATATCCAACACTTTGTTCTTGGCAAGGATGAGATCAATCCTTGTCTTCCATGCTTTGAAGTTAGAAGCCCCTTCTAACTTGTTTTCTGACTTCATAGAGTATGTCATGTCTTCTTTGACTTGGTCAACGCTAGATTTGACCAAAAACTCAAACTTGACGTCTTAGCTTGTTGAAAGTACCAGGAGATGCGCTAGGCTAGGGTGCACTAGTCCATCCGGCAATTAGGTCAATCCCTTCACTTAAGGTGCCTCAACGGGAGGGTTAGGGTTTCGTTGTTGCAGCAAAAACTGGTTGCAACTGCAACTGCAACTGAGCAAATCCTCCCAATCTATCTTCCAGCGGTTAGACTGTCCGAAGATAGCGTGGGCCCATAACCTGTTAGAATATAATGGATGTGCTCGTTTAACCATAGACAATATAGCAATATTGTCACCCAACCATAGGCCGAAACCACTCCCGAGCACCTTAACCTTGAAAGAGAATCATTCCGGAAGCAAACCCTAAACTGGATAGCCAAACAAAGGTGGCACACTTTTCTCCAAGGATAGCGCACCAAGCAAGAGTAACAAGAGTTGATCAGAGAGTCCAAACCATAACCAAGAGAGAGTCCAAGCCAAAACCGAAATCTGCTAGTTGCAGCAACTGCAACAGCAGCTCTCCTCCAAACTTGCGCACAAACTGGCCAACTGTAGTGCCCACAAGTGTTGCTTCTGCAGTTCTGAGAATACTGGCCAGAATGAAGACTGGCCTCCTGTATTTATACTATTTCTGGCAGACTGCCTGGGCCAACTTCTCATTCTGGATACTAATTCTTTAGTATATAACATTTCCTTTAGCCGACTTCTTCTCTTGGAGGCTAATAACCTAATACAAGTCATTCTCTTGAGCCAACTTGTCTTCTAGGGTTATTAACCAATTAATTAGGGTTTCTTCTTGCTTCCCAGAATATTCTATTCTCGTCAGGTTTACACGTGGAGGTAAATACCTCCTGCAGCTACCATAATATCAACACTCTGAACTCTCCTTGAAAGGGACAAGTCGATCCACTGAACCTCCTCAGAAGTTGCGCCCTCACCCTGAATAAGTGTGCCCTTGCTACTGGAATCTGTGTAACTGTTGTTGAAGAATGATGGAAGACCTGTGTGATCTTCCCAATGACTAGGGTGTGTCTCTCAACACCGAAATCAGCCAACTGGTGTCTTCCTCTTGGAATCCACTGAACTATCTCTCCTGAGATGCGCCTCTCCTCGATGACAAGTCAAAATCTACATAATGATCAATTAGGTCATTGAACCTTCTCTTATAGTTGCCTGAAACACTAATTTGTTGTTGACTTCTAATTTTAGCTCATTTGTTCTATTTTTAGCTCAAATTGGCTTAAAAAGCGCTTTTAGCCACTTTTAGCTCAATGTCACTTTCCGAATATAACACCTTTGACTGGAGTGACCTCTAGTAACCATGTTTACCACTTTTTGGCCCTGGCTATAGTCTAACGGGGCGATTTAGACCATTAAGCCTCCTCTTTGGAGCTCCTATTTGGAAAAGGACATTATAGTCCTCCCTTCTTGAAATTGCTTGTCCTCAAGCAATACCAATCCAAGGTGTTGCAACACCTACTTGCTCTCCCAAGTAGCATCCTCTACTGGAAGCTCTCTCCATCTGATCAAACACTCTCTGATGACCCTGCTCCTCAGTTTCCGCTCCCGAAACTCCAGTACCTCCTACGGAACCAACTCCAACTGTCCCTCCTCATCCAATGGGGGAAGCTCCTCTGATGTGCTGATGAATTGTCCCACTGCCTTTTTGAGGCAAGATACGTGGAACACATTATGAATCTTGCTCCCCTCTGGAAGCTCTAGCTCATAAGCAACCTCACCTACTCGGCACATGATCTTGTAAGGGCCATAAAATCTGGGCTTGAGCTTCTCGACCCCACTCTTCTTCAGAGATGATTGTCTGTAAGGTTGGAGTCTCAAGAAAACCAGATCCCCAACCTCGCTCTATCCTGTGCTTGTCCGCACTCATCTTTTGTCGGTTCTATGATGTCTACATGTTCTCTTTCAGCAACTTGAGAATCTCCTGACTCTCTGTGATCCAATCCTTGGCCTTGGGAGCTCTGCTCTCCCCGAAAACCAAGTCTACCAAAGTGGGAGCATCATATTCGTACAATGCTCGAAAGGGTGTCATACCAATGGACATGTGGAAAGTGGTGTTGTAGCAGTGCTCTCCTAAATGTAGCCACTTGACCCATGTTCTTTGTTGCCCACCTACATAGTTCATCAAATACCCTTCAACCCACTTGTTGACGATCTCGATCTGCCCATCTTTCTGAGGGTGATAGCTGGTGTTGGGTGTCAACTATGTCCCCACCAATCTAAACAACTCCCTCCAGAATGTCTTAATAAACCAACTATCCCTGTCACTGATGATGTTTCTCGGCAACCCATGAAGTTTGAAGACCTCCCTGAAGAATAACTCAAAAACCTGAACTGCGTTGTACTCTGTCGGTATGGCATAGAAGTGAGCAAACTTGGTCAATCTGTCGACCACTACATAGATACAGTCCTTACCCTGGACCTTGGGTAGGCCTATAATGAAGTCCATCAATATACTTTTCCATTTTTGCTCTGGAATGGGAACTGGTTGAAGTAGCCCTGCTGGAAGAGTATGCTCTGACTTGTTCTACTGGAAAGTCACACACTCACTGATGTGTCTCATAACGTCTTGTTTGAGGCCCTTCCATGAGAACCTCTCCCTGATCTGTCTGTAGGTTTTGAAAAACCCCTAATGGCCTGCTAGTGGTGAATCATGAACGGCTGTGAGGATCTTCTTCTTGAGCCCCGAATCTGGCACTAAGTAGACTCTGTCCTTGTAGAATATGACATTGTCAATGACCCTATACCTGTCATCCTATATCTTCCCATCCATAACCTCACAAGCGAACTTGTTCTTGGAATATTCCACTAACAAGTGGGATTTCCAATCTGCTGAAATCTCCATCAAAGAACATGTCGCAGGTCTCCTCGATAGTGCATCAGCCACAATGTTCTTCCCCTTGACATACTCTATGTTGAAGTCAAATGCATGTATCTTCGTCACCCATTTCTGCTAGCGCTCATTGAGGTCCTTTTGCTCAAGGAAATACTTCGAGTTGTTGTGATCTGTTTTGACCACGAAATTGCTGCCCACCAAATATTGTCTGAATTTGGTCAAGGCATGCATGATTGCCAGCATTTCCTTGTCATAGATGAAGTACAACCTCTCGGGCTGACTTAGCTTCCTGCTCTCGAATACAATGGGGTGTCCTCCCTGCATCATAACTGCTCCGATACCCTCGCCGAATGCATCACACTCTAATGCAAATGGCAGCGTGAAGTCTGGTAATGCTAACACTGGACATGTGCCCATGACTTCCTTCATGTGATCGAATGCTTTCTGTGATTCATCGATCAAGATGAAATCCCCCTGCTTGGTGAGATCCGTCAGTGGTGCTCCAAGCTGAGAAAAACCCCTGACAAACCTCATGTAATAGTTGCATAACCCAAAGAATCTCCTCAACTTTGTCACGTTCTTGGGAGTTGGCCAATCCAGAATTGCCCTGATGTTCTTCTGGTGTACATGTACAACCCATGCACTGATGATGTGGCCCAAGTAAAGTAGTTATGTCATACCGAACTCACACTTGGACTTTTGGCGTATAGTGACTGCGCCTCCATGATGCTCAAAACCTCATCTAACTGCCTCATATGCTCCTGCCATGTCTTGATGTAGACCAAGATGTCGTCGAAGAAAACCAAAACTGATTTCCTCAACTGATCCCTGAATATGTGGTTCATGCAAGGCTGAAATGTAGCTGGTGCATTGGTTAGCCCAAATAGCATGACCAAAAACTCGAAATGTCCAAAGTGACACTGAAATGTCGTCTTCTCTATGTCCTGCTCTCGGATGTTGATCTGATGATACACAGAACATAGATCAATCTTTGAGAAGAAAACTGCCCGATGCAGTTCATCCATCAACTCGTCAATGTGAGGGATAGGATATCGGTTCTTGATGGTTTTCTTGTTCAAGGCTCGATAATCAATGCACATCCTCATGGTACCATCCTTCTTCAGAACTAAGACAACTGAAGAGGTGAATGGGTTGATGCTCGGTCTGATGTGTCCCATCACTAGCAATTCCTTAATTGCTTTCTCTATGTCTTCCTTGAACCTCCTAGGATGACGATAGGGGGGTGTGATTGTAGGTTTGGCCCCCTCCTTCAACTCAATGGTGTGCTCAAACCCCCTGTCAAGTGGTCTCCCTAATGGAATCGACCCAAAAACCTGTTGATGTCGTCCCAACAAGTTCCTGATATTTGTACGATACTGTTGTCGACCCTCTAAATCCTTTCGCGTAGTGATCAAGCACTCTGCGACATATGATACCTCCCCATGTCTGAATATCCTCTCCATCCTCTTTGTCAAAACTGTCCTGGGTGCTCCTGTTGACATGCCTCTCAGAACAACCCTCTTCCTATCACTGTCTCTAAACCCCATCTCCAAGGTTTGGTAATTGGTGGTGATTTTGCCCAAGGTAATCATCCACTGGACTCCCAATACCACATATGTTTCAGATAGGTCAACCACATAAAATGTGTCTCTCACTGTGTAGTTTCCTAACTTTATCTCCAAGTTTGAAACTCTGTCTAAACACTCCACTATATGGCCATCTGCAACTGCAACATCAAACCCCTCAAACTCCTCTGTCTGAAGTGTCTGTCTCGATACCAATGAAGCGTCAATGAAGTTGTGGGTGGCCCCACCATCTATCAGGGCGATTGCCCGTTGTCCCTGAATAGTCCCTCTGATCTGGAGGGTATCATACCTGGGAACACCATAAAGGGTCGCTATGACTCCTCCCTTTGTCGGTTTCTGTCTGTTAGCCTATGGAGGAGGTTGTGGAACTACCGATGGGTGGGCCCCTGTCGGTGTCAGTGGTTTACGAGGAGGTTGCTCCTCTGCCTGTGTTTACTCCTCCTCTGAGCTAGTGGATCCGCTGTCCTGCTCCTCCTCCTCACTGTCTACACTGTCTGCTACCACCTCAATATAATGAATCTCTCCCTTGCCCATGCACCTGTGGCCTGGGACCCAAGGGTCCCAAGGGTCTCCGCAATTGAAGCAAATCTTCTTCCACATAATCTCTCGCCTCATCTCACCATCCAGCTTCTCCTTGCCCTTCCATTCTCTCTGGAATGGCTTCCTGTCTTGGTCCTTCTGTGGTACGAAGGGTTTGGAAAAGGGTTTAGTCTTTGGCACTGAGTCTGTCAAATCTCGAGTGCGTAAGATGGCATCCTGCAAGGTGTGAGGCCTGTATGCCTTCACCCATCCTCTCAAGGGCTCTGTGAGTCCCTCTGTGAATAACATGATCAGCCTGGGCTCTAATATATCTGTCACTGCCGGTGCTACCCGCTGAAACTCCGTGATTGTGACAGTTTGTCTCAACTAGGCTAGATCCCTAAAGTGAATCTCGGGATCCCTCCTGTCAAACCTGTCCATGAGTCTCTCTGTGAACTCCCTATAAGAGGTGATGTGACTATGACCCAACATCACCAATCCATGATGCCACCACTCGTGTGCCTCATCCTCCAAGTGTAGGGTAGAGAAACTGATGGCCTCTGTCTCGGTCATCTAGTTGAGCTTGTAGTATGTGTCTAGCTTTTGTACCCAAGCTCTGGCAGTGCATTTGGACGATCCGTCAAAATAAGGTATGGTGAGTTTACCAACTTTCCGAATGAAATCAATGTTATTCCCCTATTGTGGCTGCTATCCTCCTCTCTGTGGCTTTCTGGGGCGATTCCTGAGCCTGATTCCACAATACTCGACCAGGGTCATGTCCTGATGGAAGTCACGGCCCAATGTTGCATACTCCCTCCTGTACTCTGCAATGTCCTCCGCCTGAGTGGGGCGGCCTCTGTGTTATCGGTTTATGTGTTGCTACTGGGGGTGCCCTCTGGAAACTGGGGAACAATGGCCTGGGAATCCTACTCGAAGAGGTGTATGTGCAAGGAGGAGACTGGGGTCTACTGCCTGCCCCTGAGTTCCCCTATGCTACATGTGGGGCTTGTGTTCTCGGGGTGCCCACTATAGCAAATCTATTAGTAATATGTGCCAAAGACTAAGTCATGGCCTGCTAACTGACTACCAGATTGCAAAGAACTTGCATGAAGGTTGCATCTGGGTCCATGGGGGCTTTACCACTGCCCTTTGGTCTCTCATATCTGTCTCCTAACATCCTCTCAGCCTCACGCTCTGCCCTTCTCTCTGCTTCCCTCTGTGCCTCTTCCTCTTCCTCTAAGCTGGGAGGAAAAGGGGCAAAATCAAATCTAGGTCTTCCCTCCTTGCATTTGTTGTAAGTGACATATTCATCACCTACGTGCTCACGGCCCCCTGGGTCCTCTGCTACACTCGTCGTCTTTAGTCACAGGCTGGCAGGACAAAATCTTTGATACCACTGTAATGTTCCTGATTTGGCTAGTCTAGGAAACTCTGCTAATGTGTGTGTAGGATTAATTGTTTACAGCATATAAATGAGCATTCAAATAATAATGGCGACAAAAGACTACAAAGCTTATATTATGAAATCTAGTACAAATGTCGAATGCGACTGAATAAAATGAATCACTCAGCTAGATCAATGACAAAAAGATCTTAGTCGGAATACAAAAGAAACTAAAACAATAATACCCGATACCCGAAGAATGTTGTGGAATGCAATGGATAAGATGAAGAACTGCTGCGGATATGCCAGCTCGTACGGCAACTGCTGCAAGTTTGGAAAGTTCGCCCTGGTGGCTATACCTCTCAGAAATGCCTGGAAAATGTCCCAAACAATGCGCCCTGCTCTGCCTCACAGTCTTGGTGATTGTCCGAACCTCAACTGGTGTATCTAGTCCTCGGATGGATCCCCCTGGGGGAAATGCGCCCCCTCTGCTCTCGAAAACTGCACCCTAGTGATTCCACCGTCAGAATCGGCTGATGTGTGTCTTAAACTAATCGCCCAGGTCTACTAGGAAATGGGTCGAAAGGATTTCCCCGTATCGAGAACCCCGAATGTGTCCTCCCCAAGTGTCGCACTCCCAATGGCCTCTATTTGCTAGTGTCCATCTGTTAGCCTTCTCACGAGGCTGTGGCACTATCGGTGGTTGGGTTCCTGCCGGTGTCGGTGGTCTCCGAGGAGGCTGCTCCTTTGCCTATGATGGCTCCTCCTCTAAGCTAGTTGATCCACTATCCTATTCCTCCTCCTCACTGTCCACACTATCTATTGCCACCTCAATATAATGGATCTCTCCCTTGCCCATGCACCTGTGGCCTAGGACCCAAGGGTTCTTGCAAGTGAAGCGGAGCTTCTTCCTTGTAAGCTCTCGCCTCGTCTCATCATCCAACTTCTCCTTGCCCTTCCACTCTCTATGGAATGGCGTCCTGTCTCGATCCCTCTGTGGTACAAAAAGTTTGGAAAAGGGTTTAGTCTTCGGCGCTAAGTCTGCTAGATCTCAAGTGCGTAAGATAGCATCCTGCAAGGTGTGAGGCATGTATGCCTTCACCCATCCTCTCAAGGGTTCTGTTAGCCCCTCTATGAACAACATAATCAACCTGGGCTCTAAGATATTTTTCATTGCCACAACTACCTACTGAAACTCTGTCATGAATGCCTCTGGGGTCCCTGTCTGTCTCAGTTGAGCCAAGTCCCTGAAGTGGATCTTTGGATCCCTCCTGTCAAACCTGTCAATGATCGTCTCTGTGAACTCCCTGTACAAGGTGATGTGACTGTGACCCAGTGTCACCAATCCATGATGCCACCACTCATGTGCCTAACCCTCCAAATGTAGTGTGGCGAAACTGATAGCCTTTGTCTTGGTCATCTGGTTGAGCTTGTAGTACGTGTCTAGCTTTTGTACCTAAGCTCTGGTAGTGCATCTAGATGATCCGTCAAAAGCAGGTATGGTAAGTTTACCAAATTTCTTGATGAAATCCGTGTTATGCCCCTGCTCCTACTATTGTCCTCCTCTCTGAGGCTCTCTGGGGTGGTTCCTGAGTTTGAGTCCACAGTACTCGACCAGGTTCATGTCCTGATGGAAGTCACGGCCCAATGTTGCGTACTCCCTCCTGTACTTTGCAATATCCTCTGCCTGAGTGGGTTGTCTCTAGGCTATCGGTCGTTGTGTTGTTGTTGGGGGTGCCCTTTGGAAGCTGGGGAACAATGGCTTGGGAATCCTACTCGAAGAAGTGTATGAACGAGTAGGTGAATGGGGCCTACTACCTGCCCCTGAGTTCCCCTGCGTTGTATGTGGGACTTGTATGCCTAGTGTGCTCACTATAGCTAATCTATCGGCCATCTGTGCCAAGCACTGAATCATGGCCTGCTAACTGACCACCAGATTGTTGATAACCTACATGAAAGTTGCATTTGGGTCCATGGGTTCCTTGCCACTACCCTCTGGCCTCTCATACGTGCCTCCCATCATCCTCTTTGCCTCACGCTCTGCCTCATGCTCTACCCTTCTCTCTGCTTCCCTATGTGCCTCTTCCTCTTCCTCTAAACTGGGAGGAAAGGAGGGTTAATCCGGCCTAGGTCTCCTCTCCATGCGTCTGTTGTAAGTGACATACTCATCACCTACGTGCTCACAGCCCTCTGGGTCACCTGTTGAACTCATCGTCTTTAGTCACAGGCTAGCAGGACTAAAGCTCTAAAACCATTGTAATATCCTGGATCCGGCTAGTCTAGGAAAAGTTGCTACTTTGCTCCGTCTACTGTCTAATCTAATACACTGGGGGTTTTTGGATGCGTTTAAGCTATTGGTTCTAACATGCTTGGTGTTTTGCATGTGTGTGTAAATAAATAAGTTGTTTAACAGCATATGAATAAGCATACAGATAGAGAATGACACAAAAGACTGTAAATCATATATTATGAGTTTTTTGTTGGTTACAATGTTGTATGCGGCTTGTTATCCCCCACTTTTAGGGATAACTAAGGAGATTATGTCTCGAGGCCCACAGGTCCTAGACATGGAGTACCAAGAGCCAGATCGACTTGAGTATGGCCCTGGAGGGCCCATCTTTTCTTCCTTTCAACGCCTCCACTTTTTCAGCAGCAGCAGCATCCATCACCTCGACTTGGTCCTGTATCAAAGATGGTTCTTGCTCCATGAGGTAATGAGTCTAGGTATCATGGTATGTGTCACTCTAATCCCCAAAACCTTTGAATATGTGCATCTAGTTCTTTTTTATTCTAACGGGTGCTTGGATCTTTACTTATCCACTTGACCATGTCTGGGGGGAATGTCAGGATGCCCTAGCAAGCTTGTGCCCATAGGTTTTGAGTTGCCACTGGGGGGATTTCTGAAAAGTCATCATCTACTCCCGTCATACTTACCACTTTCCATCTTACTTCTCTCTCATCCATCCCTTTTCATTGGTCCGGGCATTGGGTTGGCCAATCATTTAAGGGTTGCACCTTGCCTTGTGGGAAGAAGGGGCTAAAGGCCCAGAAGATAAAAGCAAGCTGGCAAAAGATAAAAGCCTAGAAATAAAACCTCGAGATGCTTTGCCCAGGGATCCCCAAGAAAGCAGTAAAAAGCTTCTCAGCAAGAAACAAGAGGGACCCATAAAAATAATAAAACAAGACCTAGTCAGAGGATAGGGGGTCTCATCACGAGACAGCCTATTAGGTCCATGGGTACCTAGCGGTATGACACTACTAGCAACTGGTTACCATGCCAGGGTAGTGGCTCTTGGTTGCATGGCCAAGAGAAAGGGGGTCTCATCACGAGCCAACCTTCTCATTTCCGTGAAAGTACTTGTGTGTAACATTGCCACCACTGGTCACCACGCCAGGGCAATGTCCCTTGATTAGCTTCTTGAAAGAAAAAACAATAAAGAATAAAGAATAAAAGGCATAAATGGGCTTGGAAACATTTGCATCCAGGACAGGTGAAGCTCGCCTTCTACAAAGGCACCCACAGGTAAGCCTTGCATTTCCCTGCTATCACTACACCCATTGTCAGGACATCCCCTATCCACCTCATCCATTAACATGACTTGGATTTGATCTCTTCCGGAAACATCACATTTCCAGTGGACACTAGCCCAATAGGACGCCCTATCACTTCCTCCAAACTTGCCTTGCAGATCTGTATAATGTCTTTGAGCACTTGACTGGGTAGAAAGGGTTTTATGCATATGTTTAATAAAATTGACGATTGGATGTGATTGGCATTGCTATGATCCCTGTGACTTATGAGCCCATGGAAGGCGTATCTGTTGATGTGCGGAATCATACCCGACGGACAGGTACACATGGGGAGAAGATTAGTTCGGACCTCCATGGGGCTGAAGAGCCTACTAGACGGATGTTGAGACCCCAGCAGGGGGCAGAGACAGGACAGAGGGGTTTGCACCGGAGAAGAGGAGGACGTTCCACAGAGGCACCCTGGCAGAGCTTTACCTAGGGGGGTTGTGCCCTTTCCACTAGAACGTTGGCCTTGGAAGGCCCATGACGTCACCCAATATGCCCATGATGTCATCCAGCATATGGACGTTTTGGGAGACAGTTATGGCAGTAGTGGCACGTGTGGCAATTTGGAGACGCCCAAGGAGGGCTAACGTCTTGCTCCAGGAGGCTTATTTTGCCCTAAAAAGGGCTAACGTCACCCTAGAAAGGGCATGACATCTTACTTTTTCTTGATTAGGGTTTCATTATGACATTTTAATGTAAAACGGTATTATTTTGATACTTTGGCCTTGTTGACCTTTTGATGACCTAAAATTTAATTAAGGTCATTTGTACTGTATAAGTAAGAGAGCAAAACTCTCATTTGGAGGATCATCTTTGACTCACACATAGTGAGGTCTGAAATTTGCGCCCTACTCTAGGGTTTTTGGCTGAAAATTGATGCGCACTTGTTGAAGGAGTCTCTTCTTGGCTATTTTTTGGAAATTTCTTGGTGGAAGGTTTACAACGAGGGTATGGCTATATGAATGCTTGATAAATGTAATGAATTTCTGCAAAACACTTCTTATTTGAATGGTTATGGTATTGTTTACTTGCATTTTGTTATTATAATTTGTTGGATTAAACCCTAGGGGACAAGCACGTGTTGGTGTCCTTATTTCATGTCCCTACTAAGATAAGCCAAGAGCCATTTTTATTTGTTGAAGTTAGATAGAGCCTATTTTTATTTGTTGAAGTTAGATAGAGCCTTGCCATAGCAACACTCTATTCCTACTCTTCTAGCCTAGCCATTTTAATTCTTGTCTTTGAGCCAAGGAAGGAGAAAATGCACTAAGGCCTAGGGTTTCTACACCTTAGTGAGTCGTTTTCCCTAGGGTTTGATTGATGAAGCCTTGCCTTAGCAACACTTCATCATTAAACTCTCTTGTCCTTAGCCATAGCATCTATCACTCAAGCTATTTGTTTTATTCTTGTTAATGCGATGAAGAAGGAGGAGAAAGCACTAAGGCCTAGGGTTTCTACACCTTAGTGAGCCTTTCTCCCCTAGGGTTTCATTGTTGAGGCCTTGCTTTAGAAACACCTCAACATTTAACCCTCTTGTCTTCAACCATATCACTATCATCACGGCCCCTTCAACATTCGCAGCTTTTTGACTCCATTTTCCCTAATGATGCACTGATCTAAGACTTCTTGTGTTGAGTACCTTGATCACACATACATCCAAATACTTTGAACAACTACTAATCCTTCTAACCCTAGCTTAGACTAACAATCACTAACCCTATTGCTATCGTCATCTATTCATGCTATAAACATATCTATGCAGCATTTATTTATCTTTAAAGCAATTGAATGATTGGCTAAAGCGTTGCTTCTAGTATTGTTATAGTGATGATAAATTGCCATTTGTTTATTGTGAAGCTTCATTAGCATTTATTGAGAAGTGATATATACTGTAATCATTGCTATTATACAACATTGATTTGCTTCATCAATATTGTTGCTCAATTGCTTATTATCAAAAAGTCTTTTATATGAAGTACTAACCAGCAAGTAATCTTGCATATGTATAGTTTCCTTGTTGCTTTGTCTCAAGCAGGTACACTTTCTTGGTTATTACTATCTTTATTGGTTGATTAGCCCGGACTTTCTGATCGGTGGTGACTTGTGAGGGGGAATATTATACTTAGCCTATAAACCTTTGCCTTCTCAAAACCCCAGGTCACCGGGGATGTCTCCCCTGGGCCTACCACCCTAAACAAAAAGATCTATCCCATTGAGGTGACAGTGGTGGGATAGTCTCAGTTGCGCCAGTTTGTCTTTCTTTCATCCATCCTTTACCTTAACTACAAACTGTGCGATAACACGACTAAAAATAGAGATCACTCAGCTAGATCAGATCTTAGATGGAATACAATAAAGAAATAAACTAGAAAGATGATATCCAGATAATAGAAGACTGATGTCGGATAGGGGTATGAGTTGGATGATCTGTTGCATGCTACGGCAACTACTGCAGGATTGGATTGTGCGCCTTGGTGGTTACACACCTCGGATCGGACTGGAAATTGTCTCAAACAATGTGCCCTACCCTCTCACACTGTCCTGGTGACTGGCGGCCCGACAATCGGCCCTCTGTTGATCTGTCTGGACCCCGAATGGATCCCCCTGGGGGAAATGTGTTGATGATTACAGCTGCGTGAGACATCCTCTAAGACACAGACTGAGTGAGTCGGCCTGTGAAGAAGCCCATGAGTTGGGTGTGCCCATGAGATGGGTGTGTTGTTCCTCTCTGAGACGGAGATGGAACTTTGTGTGCCCCTGTGTGGGGTGAGGAAGCCCATGAGATGGGTGTGTAGTTCCTTTATGAGACGGAGATCGAACGTTGTGTGCCCCTGTGTGGGGTGAGGAAGCCCATGAGTTGGGTGTGTCATTCTCTCTGATACGCTTATGAAAAGATGTGGTACTCCAGATGATTCTCCTGTGAGACGCAGTGAGATAGAGATTTGTTGAGAAGGACGTCACTGTGGATGAGCACAGGTGGACATGATCCTAGTGGTTGAGCACTAGTGAGTGTGTGTCCAGATGATTCTCCTGTGAGACGCAGTGAGATAGATATATGTTGACTTGGACGTCCCTGTGGCTGAGCATAGGTGGACGTGCCCCTAGTGGCTAAGCACTAGTGGGTCTGTGAGATACCTTGTTATATTGTCTGAGAGTCGGACCTACCTGTAACCCTATTTGTGATGTAAAGGGTACAGGTCGGCCCCACCATAAAGTGAGATAATTAATGTAAAAGAGAATTAATATGGTAATTATTAATTATATTTTGAGTTATTGGGGTCGGCCCTGTTGTGCCAATAGACACTACTTTTCATATGTCCAGTCTAATATAAATAAAGGTAATTTCCCCATTGAGGAAACATAACACAAGTGTGAGTTTGGAAATTTCATCAAGTACTTGTTCTTGGGCTTAAGTGCACACCTCTCTTGGGCGTGTTGACCGCCCATTTAGCACCGGTGGTCAACTCATGTGCCATGAAGAGATGCATCGTCAGATGCCCATGTTGTCGAAGACTTTTGGTTCTACAGGGCAGTGTTTGGCCCAGCACTTATTTTTGTAATTGGAATTTTTGCACCCCTGCGTGGGTTAATAATGTAATAGGTCTGCATGAGTCATGTCTAGGTCAGTTACCTTGGGATCGGTTCACTAGGAGAATTCCTTTCACCGAGGGTTTTTTATCCTCAAGTTATCAGTTGGGCTTTTCAGTCTTACTGATTTCCCTTGAGTTTTTCCCTCACACTTTACATAAGTCCTCCAAAGTGGTGAACGGCGTTCTAGTGGGCTTATGTTTTGGTAACAATATAGGGAAATCATTGTAAATGACCATGCAAGACATCTTAAAAAGTTTCGCAGAATTCCGTCGAGTCTAGGTTAGTTTTTTTTAATTAATTAATTTTTAATTAAATTTCCCTAAGTTTGGAGGTTTAATTATAAAATTAATTAATTGTTTTTGAGCAATAATTGTAAAAACTGGATCCTTGGACTTTTGATCGGGGTATTTGTGCTCAAAAGAAATGGAATAGAACCCCCTACATCCATGGACCAAGTTTCAGCTCAGTCGGACAACTTTAGCCATGGGTTAGTCCACCCAGAGTGTCAGTCAGTCTAACACAGCAATTTTAATTGCTAAAGTCCAAACATGGCAAAAATGTAAAATTGTAATAATGAGTTTAGAGGATGTAAAATGATGGAATAAAGGTTAGAGAGAGCCTCCCTAAGCATAACATAACCCTCCCAACCTTTTCCAACCTATTCTAACCCCTTACCCACCTTCTACACTCAAAAATCACGCCCCCCTAGGGGGATTGACGTTTTTCCTTGGTGGAGGTTGTTGTGACTTATTTGGGGCCCACTCTCATGAGTTATGACTCCCTTTAACCCCCACATCACCTCCTAGGGTGATTCCACTCCTTTTTCTCATTAATCCCCCTCCATTCCTTCATTTTCACCCTTTTTTTGCCCCCTCCAAGAGGAGTTACGCCCCCCTCTTCTAAAAACTCCACAAATGATTTTTTTTTAAATTATTTGAGACCTCTCACCTTCCTTGGCATCAATCCCAAGGCCTCCCACACCTCTTTGCTTAATCCCAACACTTCCTACATTTTTCGACACCCTAGATCTAGCTTTCAAACCCTAGATGGTGTGCCCTAACCTTGAGATCTACTCTTATGCTTGGTGGTGGACACTTGGCATTGATCCAAGAGAGGTAGGTTTGCCCTCCAAGTATAAATGGATCTCTTTTCTCCTCCCCAACTCACCATATCTTGAGCTATTGTTATGCTACTTGATTTTCCTCTCTCTCTTTAGTCATTTCATTGTCATTCTTGCTCTAGGGTTTTGGAGTATTCCTCTCCAAGACCACTTCTTTGGTAATAATGTTTTGGAAGCTTTGGAGGACAACAAGAAGGGTAAAGCGTATGCTTATTGTTCTTATGCATGGGAGGTAACATTGTTTTAGTATCATTTCGTATTACTTGCAACACTAGATCTTAGATAAAGTGTTATCTAAGTAGGTTTGGTAGAGCGTATGCCTATTGGTCTATATATCTTGATGTTTGAATTAAATTGAAGTGTCGTTTAATTTCATTACATCAACGTATTGTCTTTTGTATGCTTGGATTTGAAAGGATATTGCAGGTTCATCTCCAAAGTTTCATT
>SNQJ01S0070553.1:15434-36872 GCA_010110895.2 Picea sitchensis
GCAAGTGAGTTGTGTCTAAGTGAGGCGCTAGCCTCCTTTATTTATACAAGTCTGGCACGTGTGAAGTGTCTCTTCACTGGCAGGGCCGACTTCTCAAACTGGGTGGGTAAACCCACCTTTATTATATATCTGGGTCTCTTTAATAACTGTTGGGGCAGACTTCTTATTCTGCCTAGTATAATTGTCTTTTGACCAATCCGCAAAAGGGGATTTGGTCCTATTACAATAACCAACATGATCAATCCACAATGGGGATTGTTCCTATGAATAATATATCAATAATAATAAGAATACTCTTTGCAGTTACAATATTTCAACATCACCTAGTCTAGGATTGCAACTTCACCTAATTAATTTCAACTCTAAAATCCACTCACAACAACCTAAGGCTTAACTTCATAATCCATTCTAAGTTGTTTATACTCTCTTACTTTCTGTAACTTTTATTTCCAAGCATTATCTTTCAAGCAGTTTAATTGAGCGTTGAGGTGGTTGAGTAATTCAGCGTAGAAGTTGTGCACTAGTGCCCGTGGAGGCTTTAGTTTCAAATTTTATCTTCTTCTAAGTTGCGCACTTGTGCCCATTGGTGGCTTTCTTTCCTTGTCTTGTCTCCTCTTGAGTTCCGCATTTGTCCTTGAACAACCCCCTTGAAGTTGCGCATCTCTCTTTAGGGCACTTCAAGCTTGGGTTTTGAGTTGTGTGTTTGTTGTAGATGCATCGTTGATCTATCTCTTTCTATTCCTGCAAAATCAATTAGAAGTTAGTTTAATTATTTCTCTACAAGTATCTTAGATCTAACTAGTGCTTAATTCATTTCATTTGTAAGTTGTTATTTCTTGTACATTGTTGTAACATTTAGATATTCTTCATTTGTTGATAGTTGTTATTATTCTTGTGTATCTCATTTAATTTGTAAAGTTGTTCATTTGTATTTAGATCTTTGTGCAACTTAATTGACCCCATTGCCCAACCTTAGGCACTAGTCATAGTTGGCTTAGGGAAAGGGTTGCTTCTCATTAAAGGTTTGCATTGCATTATTGCCTCTCATATAGGTTAGTATCCCCCTACCTTTAACAAACTAAAATTAACTACTAGATTTCACCTAATAACTCACATAGTAACTAGGGTCTACCCCGCTCGGCTTCCCTAGGAGTAAGCCTAGACGGAAGAGGTTCAAGTCGAGGTGACAGTGGGCTTGAACTTAGGCATCGTGCCTCCAAGGACACACTAAGTGGATTGAGACTTTTTCCATGTTTGCAAGTGTGTATAAGGACGGCAACATCTTTGGCATCATTGTCGGGGATAAGTCTTTTATCCTTGGTCTAAACGACTTAACTTAATTTATTATTTTAAAACTAAGTAAAAAATTTCTCCCTAAATATTTTTTAACTTGGGTTGGTTTTTCATTGTTTGCTTACTCTCCAAGTGGCGACTCCGTTAGAAAATTATTTGAAGCATACTACCAGGAGCAATCCTCTTGCTCCTTGTAGGATGCTTGAAAGTCTTGGAGAAGAAGCAATCTTTGATATCCATCCCTTGTTGTACATAATAATCTAACAACTTTTTGTTTTCCTTCTTGTTTTTGCTTTGTTTCATGCTCTTGTTTGTTTCAAATAAACTTGGTCATCTGGCGACTCCACTTCAAAATAATTTGACAAAGTATTCTTCAAGAAGAAACTCACGGCTTGTGTATCTTCATCCTTGAACTTGAGAAATTTTTTGGATGAGGTTAGCAATTTTTCCTTCTCGTTGGATCCTTAATAATTCTTGGGTCCTAGTCCTTTTCTTTAGACTTTTTGCTAAATGATCTAGTTAGAAATGGGCACCTTTTTTAAACCTATTGAATTTTCACAATTAGTTGGTTATCCTCATGATAAATTTGAAGATATTATTAAAAACTTGCCTGAATTTCATAATTATGATGATGCTAGTGCTCATATCAGGGCCTCTGGGCAGTGTATTGATGA
Organism: Picea sitchensis; assembly: GCA_010110895.2. Classification (NCBI taxonomy): domain Eukaryota; kingdom Viridiplantae; phylum Streptophyta; class Pinopsida; order Pinales; family Pinaceae; genus Picea; species Picea sitchensis. The sequence continues at coordinate 17,402 of SNQJ01S0070553.1, forward strand.
ATGGTGTGATCCACCTATTTATGAGGATGTCTTAATGAAATTGTTTGTCATGACTCTTGTGAGGAAGATGCTTACTATTGGTTTCGTGATTCGGATGATAATAAGTTCAAGACCATACAGGATTTAGTGCATGCGTTTTTAGAACGGTTGGGGAATGATCAAGATGAAACTTACAATGAATTGGTTGATGCTTTTATGGAAAAATGGAAGAAGAATCTTCCAGGTATTGAAACAATCAATTCAGATATAAAGATAGATACTCCACCAAATTCCATTAAGGAACTTAGAGAAATCATTCAGGCCATGCAATTGGCCCATAGAGAACAGTTTGAGGCCATGGAAGATCAATTAGAGATCATGGAGGCTCACCTTGCAAAAGAAGGGGCTTGTATTGAATATCCAGACCCCGTAGGACTTGAGCTTCACAGTGAACAAGAAAGGGAAGTTCATAGGGAAATTTTGGATGAGTCCATTGATGAGCCCGTAACCGATCTTGAGGAGATAAAGGAATTTGAGTTTGAAGTTGTTGAATATCTAGATAATTCAAGTCCCCACCCTCCTCCCGAGGAACCAATCTCTTTAAGGGAGAACTTTGACAACCTTGATGAAAACAGTGCAATGGTTCCTTTGACATGTTCATTTCCAACCTCTCAACCAATAGATGACTTAATACAAGATAATGGGAGAGTGGAAGGCAAATTCAATTTATTGAATTCATATCATTATGAGCAGTGGTTGGCCTTCCACCATGACAGTCATATGATGCAAGGTCTCAAAATTTTACATGTCTTGTCAAACTCCAATGTTTGGTTGAATAGAGGAAGATGCATGATTCTTGACTGGTTCTTTCTCATAAGAAACTCCAAGTTGATAAAACTTGGAAAAGGGTCTTCAACGAGTCATCCTAGACAAGGATGTTTCAGACATTTGGGGTTTCATTCCATCCATTGCATGGTTGGTCCTAATTCTTTCCATCTTAGCCATTTTGATGGTGGATCCTCAAGTTAGTTTTCAAATGTTGGAGACTTGGTGTCCAAAGGGACACCCTTTGTAACATATCTCTAACCCTTCTCCTTTATTTCAGTTTTGTATTGTTTTATTTCATTATGTAATTATGTTACTTAGATTATTCATTGTATCATAGTTTCATTTTCTAATTGTTGTACAATAGTACTTTCATTTATGTGATTATTGTTTATACCATTTCATTTATTCATGCTATTGTTTTATACGTGTATTTATGTTGGGTATTGGTGAGCACTTTGTTTTGTAGATTTTGAAGTTCTCGTATGTTCTCCTTCCCAAAGAAAGATCAAACACACGTCCCCATGTGGGGCCAGATGTTGACCACCTATTTCGACTAGGGGGTCAACTCCATGTACCATGAAGCTATGTACCTAATGGTGCAACCAAGTTGAAGACTTACTGGTTCTACAAGGCATTTTTTGCCTCGGCACTTCTTTTTGTAATTGGAATTTTCGCTCCCCTACGTGGGATAATAATGTAATGGGTCTACATGGATCATATTGTAGGTTAGTTTCCTAGGACTTTATCATTAGGGAAGTCCTTTCATCGAGTGTTTTTTTTTTCCTCGGGTAATTAATTTGGCCTAACCAGCCATTTTAATTACCCTTGAGTTTTTCACTCCCAATAATCCTCCAAAGTGGTGAAAGGCGTTCTAATAATCGAGCCCAATGGGTGACTAGGGTATAGGAATATTGTAAATGACCATGCTAGACATCTCCTAGAGTCTTGCGGAATTCCGTCAAGTCTAAGTAGTTTTTTTTAATTTTTTTAAATTACCTAGTTAATGGTAATTTTAATTATTTTTTATGTAAAAATGTAAAAACTAGGTCCTTGGGGATTTTGATAGGGGTGTGAGTACTCAAAAGAAATGGAATGAGACCCCCTACACTTTTGGACCAAGTTTCAGCTCAATTGGACAAGTTTTTCTAGGTCATTGTCCATGAGGAGTCCAAGTCAGTCTTGAGTCAGCAATTTAATTGTTTAACTGACAAAGTCAAAATGTCAACTTTTTGTAAAAATGAGCAAAAAGGTTAGAGAAAGAGTGGGAGATGATGCCTAACCCCTTTCCTAAGTTAGTGAAACACTTTTCCTAACTTAAACACACACCCTCACCTAGCCATCACTTCATACCACTCAAACCCCGAGGGGAGTTGCGCCCCCCTTGATGAGAAACATGTCCCAACTCAAAAATTAATTGAAGTTGGCCTCCCTAACCCCTAGTACGCCTTCCTTAGTGCCTAACCTTAGTGTTGGGAGAGCTAAAAGGTGTTTCCCCTCCCCCTCACTCAACCCTCATAACCCTAACACTACTAAAACCCTAAAAGTGCACCCCTCCTTGAGATGCTCAATCACTCTTAGGGAATGACACTTGGAGAGCATCCAAGAGGGGTCACTCTTGGCTCCCAAGTATAAAACAAAGCCTCCCTTCCCTCATTTCACATCGATTCTCAGTGTATTGTTAATATGCCAATATCTCTCCTCTCCTACTCTTCTCTCCTTCTCCCATTTGCTCTTGCTCTTGTGTAAAGCTTGATGCAAGTATTTGCAGCAACCTTTTGGTTTGAATAAAGAAATCTCTGGAGGATCCATGGTATTGAGAGTCTTCTTGGTGCCATCTTGCAACTATTGAGGTGATCTTGTTCTAGTTTTCTTTTCTTGTGCATGCTTAGCTTATAGATCTAGAGTAGGAATTCCAAGCAAAGTAGTTTGCTTGGATAGATCTGTAATAGTTTTATTATAGATCTAGTGAGCTTTTATTTGGGTAATGCAAAGTATTTTGTTTTACCATTTAGATCTACTCACATCCTCTTTGTTTTTGTAGCTTTGTGTCCAAGATTTGCAGGTTACCTAAGGGTTTTGTGGATAGATTTCAGATCTGGAAATCTATCATTCCACCCACTTACAACCTCTAAATATTTTTGCTCTATATTTCTGTACTTTTCCATATTATTTTTGGCATTCTAACATCTTAAAATAGTTCGTTTAAACATATATTGCTTGCTAATTTTTACACAGAAAATTTCTGGTATGTTCTAACAGAAATTTTCCAAGAATTTTGGTCTTTTTTGCAGCTTTTCCAACAAGCTTTGCTTGCTGGTATTTTGCAGGTCTGAACCAAAAAAGAGGAACTACAGCCCATTTGGGGCCCTAAAATGTCAAAGAGAATCCTCCTAAGTTGGGGTACTATCTTCCCAACTCTTCCTTCTTCTTCTTTCATTGTAAGCAAGCCCAAAGAGAGTCTCTTGGGCTTGCACTTCTCTAAAAAATAAAATTTCTTTGTTTTTATTTTTCTTTTGCCTACACCTTCCATAATGGATTGGCCTAGCCACCCATGCAAAATCATAAGGCTAGTACTTAGTTTTATTTCAGCATTGTAGTTTCATTTCAAGTTTGTCCCACTTGTCCTTAAGGCAAGGTTGTGTGGCTAGGATTTACTTGTTTATTTTCCAAAGTCAAGTTATTTCTTTTATGCTTTTCTTTTCACCCACTTGGGCACAAAACCGGTAGGCTTGTCCTCCATCTTGTGCCTTTGTTGAGGTTGCAAGTAGAGTAGCTTCATTTCAAGTTATTTCATTTTCTTATTTGTTTGCCTACACCCTCCAAAGAGGATTAGCTTAGCCACCCATGCAATATTGTAAGGCTAGTTAAACGGTTTATGGTTTATGCTTCTAATTTCTTTTTCAAGTTCATGTGTATATCGCAACGATTTAGAAGCACTTCCTTACATTTGCAATCTTGTTTAACATTTCCTTAAGCACTTGTTACTTCTTTCTTTCAAGCTTTCAACTCAAGTAACTTTTAATTGTTAAATCAATCCATTTTAGGCTCTAGGGGAATCAATTTACTTAGCTTAATTAGACCACCCTCTACTGACACAACTTTCGCCACCAAAAAGGGGGCCTGTGGAGGCTACTTGGGGTGCTAGATCAGGGATGATCTCACGACACTAGGTGTCCCCCTTGTTGAGCGCCCAAGTTTTCCGGGTTGACCTATGGAGCTAGGGTAAGGCCCAGTTTGCCTTTCTTATTGAGCACCCAGCAATCCTTTTGGCCTATTATCCCCACTTTTTAGGGATAACTAGGAGATCATGTCTCAAGGCCCACAGGTCCTAGACATGGAGTACCGAGAGCAAGATTGACCTGAGCATGGCCCTGGAGGGCCCACCTTTTCTTCTTCCATCATCCTTATCTTGTCAGCAGCAGCAGCATCCATCACCATCGGCTTGGTCCTGTATCAGAAAGAGTTCTTGTTCCATGAGGTAATTGGTCCAAGTATCATGGTGTCACCTTTGATCATTAAAACCTTTAAATATATATGCATCTGATTCCTTTTATTTCTAACAACTACTTGGATCTTACATTTGCCCACTTGACCATGTTTGGGGGGATTGACAGGGTGTCCTAGCAAGCCTTTGTCCATAGGTTTTGGTTTGCCACTTGGGGGGACTTCTAAAAGGCCATCGTCCGCTCCCATCATAGCACCACTATTTCATCTTATTTCCCGCTCATTTGTCCCACTCCCCTTGTCCGAGCATTAAGTTGACCTATTTTCAGGATTGCACCTTATCTCTTGGGAAGAAGGGGCTAAAGGCCCAGAAGGTAAAAGTAAGCAGGTAAAAGATAAAAGCCTAAGAATAAAACCTCGAGATGCTTCGCCCAGGGATCCCCGAGAAAGCAATAAAAGGCTTCTCAGCAAGAAACTAGAGGGACCCGGAAGAAAATAACAAAACAAGACCTAATCAGAGGATAGGGGTTCTCATCACGAGCCAGCCTATTAGGTCCATGGGTACCTAGCAGTATGACATTGCCACCAACTGGTTACCACGCTAGGGCAGTGACTCTTGGCTGCATGGCCAAGGGAAAGGGGGTCTCATCACGAGCCAGCCTTTCATTTCTGTAAAAGTACTTGTGGGTAACGCTGCCACCACTGGTCACCACACCAGGGCAGTGTCTCCTGATTAGCTCTTGAACAAAAAGAAAAAGAAAAGCAATAAAAATAAAAGAATAAAGGCAAGAATGGGCTTGGAAAGAGTGCATCTATGACAGGTACAGCTCGTCTTCTACAAAGGCACCCACAGGTAACACTTTGCATCCTTGGCCCTCACTACACCCACATGCTTGGACTTCCCTTAACCACGTCACCCACTCACATGGTTTTGATGAGGTTTTCTTTTGGGAACTCACCTTTTCCGATGGACACTAGCCCAATAGAACATTTTGTCTTTTCCTCCAGATTTGTATAGCAAGCTTGTGTAATGTCTTTGAGCTATTGACAGATGTATTAGGGATTTTATGCATACGTTTAATAATATTAATGATGAGATGTGATTGACATTGCTATGATCCCTGTGATTGATGAGTCCATGGAGGGCGTAGCTTTTGATGTGCAGGACCATGCCCGACGGACAGGTACCATTTGGACCGGTACACATGGGGAGATGATCAGTTCGGACCTCCATGGGGCTAAAGAGCCCACCAGATGGATGTTGAGACCCCATCAGGGGGCAGAGACAGGGCAGAGGATGATTAGAGACTTTGCACCAGAGAAGAAGAGAACGTTCCACCAGAGGCACCCCAGCACTGCTTGGCCTAGGGGGATTGACCCACTTTCAAAGGGACGTTGGCTCTAGATGGCCCAGGACGTCACCAAGAGGCTTATGACATCAACATGAGCATGTTGGCAGATGGATAGGGCAGTTGGCACATGTGGCAGCTTGGAGGAGCCCATTGAGGGCTAACATCTTGCTTCAAGAGGCTACATTTTCCCTGATAGGGGCTAAGGTCACCCTAGGAAGGGGTGACGTCTTACCTTTTTGCTTGATTAGGGTTTTAGTCTAGCATTTAATGTAAAAAAAGTATAATTTTGATATTATGGCCTTGTCGGCCTTTTTATGACCTAAAAAGTAAATTAGGTCATTGATACAGTATATATTGAGGATTTTGATCCTCATTTTAGAATCATAACTCATTCACTCCATAAGGAGGACTGAAATTTGCACCCTCTCTTGGGTATTTGGCTGGATTAAGTGATGCGCACTTGTTGAAGGAAGACATTTTTGGCATTTATGATGTTTCTCTTGAAGGAAGGTGTTACAACTAGGGTTTGCATAGTTATTTCTTGATGAATTGTAAGTATTTTTCTACAAAACTTCTTAAATGAATGGTTGTAGTCTTATTTTCTTGCATGTATTTATAATTTTCTGAATCAAAACCCTAGGTGACAAGCACACAAGTAGGTCCTTGTCTCATGTCCCCAGATAGAGAAACTTTCAGCCATTGAAGAAGAAGAAGAGAGCCTAGTCGTAGCTACACTCCTTTTTCTTCCTCTCCTTTGCTAGCCGTACCATTTAGACTTCAAGAGGAAGAAGACGTCCCAGGCCTAGGCTATCTACACTTAGGGTTGTTTTTCTTTTAGGGTTTGATGAAAGAGCCTTGTTGTAGCAACACTCTCCCTCATTAAGCTTTATTGTCTTGATTTTGTGCTTCATCCGAGCTAGCCGTTTTGCCGGGAAGGAGGAGAGAGCACGAGGCCTTGCTTTAGCAACACCGGAGTGAGCCTCTCTCCCCTAGGGTTTTGATTTTGAGGCCTTGCCTAAGCAACACCTCAAAACTCTTCCCTCTAGTCCTTAACATCTTGCCTCCTTCAACTCTTGCGTCCTTCACTTATGACTCCATTAAACCCTAAGGCAATGATCTGAAAGTCCTCTAACGTTGAAGTGAAATTGATCAAACAAACTCTCAAAATTCTTTGAATTTCAAACCCTAACCTACTAACCCTAAGTTGTTGACGTCATCATTGGATATTTCATCTTTATTGCAGCAACGTTTTACTTTATGAGCAAGTGAATGGTGGTTTAAAGCATTTGTTAAATGAGTGTTGATTGGTTGCATTGAATGCCACATCGTTCCAATATTGTGGGTGAAGTAATGCCACATCGTTCCAATATTTATTGGTGAAGTGTTATATTTTTCATTTGTTATTGATAAACATTGACTTCGTCAACATTTATTGCTAATTGCTTATATATATTTATCAGATAGTCTTATGAAGTACTAACCCATTGAAATATAGCTTGCATGTATCTATTTGTTGTTATCTTGTTCCAAGCAGGTGTTCTTCATTGGGGATTTACTTTATTATTGGTTGTTTGGTCGGGACTTTTTGTTTGGGTGGTGACTTGTGAAGGGGGAAAACCTTATCTTGGTCTTATTAGCCTTTTGCCTCTTCAAAACCACAGGTCACCGAGGACGTCTCCCCTGGGCCTAACCTCCCTAAAGAGAAAGAACCTCCCCATTGTGGTGTCATTGGGTGGGATAGGTTCCTGTTACGCTAGTTTGGCCTTCAATCTTATAGCTTTTTTCCCAGCTACAAACTGCGCGATAACATGATGGGAGTATTGGGGAAGTCACCTAGTCTAGAATTGCAACTTCGCCTAATTAATTTCAACTCTAAAATCCACTCACAACAACCTAAGGCTTAACTTCATAATCCATTCTAAGTTGTTTATGCTCTCTTACTTTCTGCAACTTTTATTTCCAAGAATTATCATTCAAGCAGTTTAATTGAGCATTGAGGTGGTTGAGTAATTCAGCTTAGAAGTTGCGCACTAGTGCCCGTGGAGGCTTTAGTTTCAAGTTTTATCTTCTTCTAAGTTGCGCACTTGTGCCCATTGGTGGCTTTCTTTCCTTGTCTTGTCTCCTCTTGAGTTGTGCATTTGTCCTTGAACAACCCCCTTGAAGTTGCCCACCTCTCTTTGGGGCACTTCAAGCTTGGGTTTTGAGTTGTGTGTTTGTTGTAGATGCATCCTTGATCTATCTCTTTCTATTCCTGCAAAATCAATTAGAAGTCAGTTCAATTATTGCTCTACAAGTATCTTTAGATCTAACTAGTGCTTAATTCATTTCATTTGTAAGTAGTTCTTTCTTGTACATTGTTGTAACATTTAGATATTCTTCATTTCTTGATAGTTGTTATTATTCTTTTTTATCTCATTTAATTTGTAAAGTTGTTCATTTGTATTTAGATCTTTGTGTAACTTAATTGACCCCATTGCCCAACCTTAGGCACTAGTCATAGTTGGCGTAGGGAAAGGGTTGCTTCTCATTAAAGGTTTGCATTGCATTGCTGCCTTTCATATAGGTTAGTATCCCCCTACCTTGAACAAACTAAAATTAACTCCTAGATTTCACCTAATAACTCACATAGTAACTAGGGTCTACCCCCCTTGGCTTCCCTAGGAGTAAGCCTAGACGGAAGAGGTTCAAGTCGAGCTGACAGTGGGCTTGAACTTAGAAATTGTGCCTCCAAGGACACACTAAGTGGATTGAGACTTTTTCCACGTTTGCAAGTGTGTATAAGGACGGCAACACCACTATTTGCAAGAGACATCAAAAATTGAGACAAGGACGTACCTAGTTGTGTCCCTTAATGTACCCATGGTAGCAGGTACTCCTAGGACATGCCCAAGACATCCCTCGACTGCCCCCAACATCCCTGGTTTTCATAGGAAACACGTCCCCATGGTATGGACATGCATCCTCGTGTATCACTACTTTTATATTAAAAAAGCCTAATTATACTTCAATAGTAACTTGGTCCTCAAGTTAGGATTTTCTCTTTCTTTTTATATAAATAGGATGCCCCCCCCTCTCTTTTATACCTTTTTACATCAACCATAAGACCATGTTTTGATCCCTGTAATATACATACTTGGATATGTAATGTTGTGCTAGAGATGCATTTTTGCTCAAGTGTCCAATGAGGTACATTGTGTGTGTATAAGCACATATGATGTATATAGTGTAAATAAGTTGTAAAGATTCTTAGTGGAATCCAAAGCCTAGGACCCACGAGAGAACATTAGACTAACGCATTTTTGCTAAATTAAATATTAAAGTAATGTAACAATGACGTAACACATAACATATAATATAAAATGCATGCGAATTTGACTTGCCTAGGAGCAAGAGGGGTGCTATGATGCAATGAATGGGGAAAAGGGGGTGAGACAAATGTGTTTACTTGATTTGCCACTTTTCAACGTGAGAACTCCCCTTTTGATGTTTTGCAAAGGTGTCCATACTTGTTGAAGAATTTTGACACCACAATACAAAATCCAAACCTTAACCTTTGCATTATTCTTCCCATTGTCATTTGTCTCTTTTGCCACCTTCAACTATGTTTTGCGCATTGGTATGTACTTGATACTTGATTCGAATGGATCCTTGAAGAATCCAAATGGCTTAGTATAATTTATCTAGTTAGATTTTGTGCTCAAGAACCCTCAAATTTCCGTGCTTAAGACCTATGTTATAGAAGCCCTGATGCCTAGTAAAAATCCTTGGAAGTCTATGCAGAGCTTTAGGCTATGCATGAGGGGCAGAGGGGGAGGGCGGAATGGGGTAAACAATAGGAGGGAAGCTTGATGCTCCATGCTCCGCACAAAGATAAGGCAAAGACTTGGGTTTTGGCTAAGTTAAAGAAGCACACGAAGTTTTCGCCATGCAACAGAAGGAGTAACCTTCACGCTTCGCACAAAGCTTTGATATGTGTAGAGGAAAGAAGGGAATCGAGGGGAGCTTGTTTCTCTGCACTCCACACTCCACAAAGGTTAAAGGTATGTGGAGCCACCAACATGCCAAGCTTTAGGCAAGCAAAGGCCCAAACAAGTTAGAGATGCCTCTGCACTCTGTAAACACTATGGAGTATGCAAAGCAAAGGACCTATCGACATCCGCATGGCTAAAGATAGGGCCTCTAACCAAAAACTGAAGAAAGAAAATCCCAAGACAAAGAAGGTAGAAGCCTACCTAGAATGTTGAAATTTTCTGACATTAGAGATTTAAAGTAAAACAGAAAATTTGACTTCTTTGACTAAAGGTTTCACAGATCTTAACCCTATGAATTTTCAGCCTTAGGGCTGTTAAGAAATAGAGAACAAAACAACATCAGAAAGAGAATAATATTTCACATCCTAACAGCCCAATCGTCTAGGCAATCCAAGGAGAAAATATAACAAACTATCTAGATAGTTTTCAGTTCTCTAGGGAAAGTTCCCATATAAACCAGATCTGAAAATTCATTTTTACAGCAATTATAACAGCAGTAAAACAGCAGATATAGCAGCTGCAAAACAAGCCTTAGATTATTTAATGATGAAGTCAAATCACTCAACAAATTGTAAATAACAATACATATATAGCTGTAAATAACATTACATGAAGAACATGATTGTAAATTGTAGAACATATATGTCTCGAGACATATATAGCTGTAAATAACAATACATGAAGAACATATATGGCTGAAAATCAAATCTGGAAATTGCACAAGTTTTGGACAGCTGAAAACTTCATTAATATGATCAAGATGAAGTTCATGTACATACCATGGTCTTTTCTCAAGGCTAGTACAAGCAACTAGCTCTCCAAAACCCTAGCTAGGTAAAACAATGAAAACCCTAGCTCAACCAAGGAGCTCCAACATGCAAGAATCACTCCAAGAAGTCCTCCAAGGCAAGATGTCCTCTTCTCTTCTTCTTCTCCACCAAATATACTGTAAGGTTTTATCATAAAACCCTAATATCAAACCTCCAAGGAATAAACCCTAAACCCTGACCCTAGACTTTCAAGGTGCTCCATGATAGCCCAAGAAGACCAAGGAGCCCTAGCAACTCCAAGAGAGAGAGAGATCAAGTACAAGTGAAGACCGAGAGAGAGAGAGAGAGAGAGAGATCAAGAACAAGTGAAGATCGAGAGAGAAGACTAGTGCGCACTTTTCTCTAGGTCACATCTCAACTCAAGAGTGAATATAAGAATGAACACAATGATATATGAATGATCATCTCCAATGTCTCTAGTCACAAGAGAAAACTCCGAACCAATATGTCCTCTTTCCCTTCCATAGCTTCTCCTAGGCTTTCCTCATGAACCCTAGCAAATCACTACAAGAGGACAAGTACAAAGGGAAGAGTATGATAATAATGATGAATGAGGACTCTCCTTCCTCTATATATATATATATATATGAGAGGTAAGGGAGGACAACAATACAATGTGGACCTAAGCCCTTAAAGCAACCTACAATGAGCACTTGTAGGCCAACAAGTGAAGCACTCCACTCCAAAGTACATGTGTCATGCTCCAAGGCAATGTTGTACACAATAAGGACTCCAAGATGATGTAGCTACAGAAGGCAAATCCACACCTCTCCAACACAAGCCTCCACAAACTCCATCGATCCTTCTAAGCAATGTACTCCACTAGGTCAGTTGCTTCCTACAAGAACACTTGCGCAGCCCAAGCATTCCCAAGCCAACTCTAAGCATCCAAACAGGAATCCAAGCAACCCCACACTATTAGGGCCTTATGCAGTCCTCCAAGATGCACAACGCTCCTCCTCCCAAGCAGTGCATTCTCCAAGCAAGTGAACCTCTCCATGTGGCCATAATGAAGGACATCCACCAAGCAAGCAAGAGAACTTCAACGCCCTAGGGAAGAATGCCAACCTAGCACCTAACTGAGGTCAAGCAATCACTAAGCAAGCTATCTCCAATGTGCAAATGCATGACGAACCAATTCCCATGTCCCAATCCATCTCAAACCATCCAGGGGCTGAACATACACCATGTACCCCAAATCTCATGAAGCACCCCAAAACATGGTGTAAAAACTTTTGGAGTAACCCCAAAAACTAACATGGAAGACGGCGTGACCACCCAAGGTGTTGACACATACACAGTTGAGCCACTCATAAAGTGCCACGTGGCAGTGAAAGAAAGCCAAAAATTACTTACATTCTACAGAATTTGAAACAACAAGTAAACCAACTAAACATGCCAAGATACTGTAACTGCTTGTTAGGAAAACGGATGGGAGGTCGTTGGCCTTCCACATACCCAAGAGCAACAAGGACAAAAGACAGGTCTGTAAAGGAAAAGGGGTTTGAACAGGCTTTGAAGGAAGGGGAGAAGAAGATTCATGAACAGTTTGCACTGGAGATTCAACTAGTTCAAACAGTGACTTAGGAGATAGAAGATCAGACGCAAGTCAGGTTGACGCTAGATTTGCACTGTGTGCAGACACTTGAGAGATCAACTTGGACAAAAGTTGATTGACTGGTTCATGGAAGAGATCTAATTACAATGAGTTCAGCATTTGTCACTACAAATTGCATTTCCTGTGTTTTATATCTAGAGAGTCTTGTAACTGTAAAAGCACCATTAGCCATTTCAAAGGTGAAATTTTCCCAAATCGGGTTTCTACAAGGTATCTCTTGTGTTATCTGTATTTGTGTGATTGTATTATAACTTGCTTAATTTTGTTATCAAAGACCTATTAAAGAAATCATAGAGATAATTAATCCATGGCAAGTTATTCTAGGTAGCATTTTATAGTGTTTTTATTCTCCGCATTTTAAAATCTGTGTTGGTGAGTCATTTTCGCCGTAGGCCTTCAATTACAGATCAAAACTATTATGATGTTGAGAATGGATGCCATGTAGTGAACTAATGAGCATGGCAGTGAATTGTTGCAGTTGACATGAATTTGTGATGAGTTCTTGATTGCCTTCAGTTATTATCCTTTCCTAACTCCAACCAATAGGAGATCCGATGAAAGATTCTTGATTGGTTGTGCTGCCTGAGTATGGCCCTTACTTGAATTGTAACTTGATTGGGATTCTCTACACCAGAATTGTAACCCGGATGTGAAGGGTTCTTCCGGCAGTGAGACTTCTAACAGTGGAATTGCTGAGCTAGGTGAGTGTTGACATGGAGAGAGTCTTGTACGTTGAGTGAGTGGCAAAAGAGGGTGCTACATGAATCTGCACCAGTTTGGTTGGCATTGGGATTCAATGGCAGCCACTTTTGTTTGGCTCAGATCATGTGGCATTATGTTTTGCATTGTTGATCTGAAATGAATCCGAAATGAAAAAATGGCTATGAAATCTTCTCTCTCCACTGCTAATTCGAAAGGCTAATTTCAACATTTGAAGAAGTCAATAGTCCATTGGTTAGAACGCGACCACCTTGAAGACCAAAGGCCAAAGGTTTCATCTTGACCCCACAAGAAGATGAATCAAGTGGCATTCCATGGCAACCTCTTTAAAGGAGATATGCTTTACTTGATGAGGGGGAGGGGAATGGATGCCAAGTGAAATTGCTCGAACACAAAAATGGTTTCCAGAATGAAGGAGAGATAGCAGCAAAGACAGAGGTTGGTTCTACAAGCCAAAATCGGAAAAAAGCTGATAAAGCTTGCCCATGGTCAAGAAGACAAGCCCGGATCGCTGCAAAATGTCTCGAAGATTGCAAAAGCAGAGTAAGAATACTCGAAAAAGAGTGTAGCCCCCTTACATGTATTCATCTTCTATTTAAAATCACCAGGAAGCCATTATTTGCTGGTTTTCCCATTTGGGTTTCCAGAATAATCTCTGTCTACAGTGTGTTTAATTGCTGTATGAATGTTATTCTCTGTATGCTTGGTTTAGTTCTGGTGGTAATTACTTCCATCACCCACAGAATTAAAAAATCAATTCCATAGCATTGCTCACTGGCATCTGCCACTCAGTTGTTCAATTGTTTGTCCGTTGGTGTGTTTGCCCGCTGTGTAAACCATATACTACAGCACATCCTGGCATCAAATCCTCTTTGATTGGATTGCTGGCATAGGGAACAAGCTGGAATGTTGTGCGGATCATTAGCTACAGCCACCCCGTTTGTTCTGTCCAAGTCAAAAACAGCAATACACATTGCCTACCTACAGCCATATATCCCCAAGCCCGTGAGCATTGGCAATTACCTACAGTGATCCTCATGCAAATAAATGTATATTTATTTAGTTAATGTCTCATGGCTGTGTCATAGCAATGACAAGGGAGAACTGCTATGCATCTTTTCAATCTCTTGAATAGAAGTAACAAATGGGTAGATGGGATTATTAAGCAAAAGCTAAGCTTGAACATTCAAATATGTAGTGTGTGTTTTACTTACAGCATGCACAATTATATATAAAGGTGATAAGAGGAAATTTCCAGCAATCATTTGATTGGTTCAAGACAATACACTCCAAAATGCATACAAACCAGGCATCTCCAAGCCTGTGCGCATTGCCAACAGCTACAGCCATCACTTCCAAAATGAATACATAATTGCAGCATGGTTATAGTGATAGTGATGAGTAGTGTTCGTATTTGGAATTTTGCTTGATCACACACACAACACACATATATATCTTCAATGGGCAGAATTATGGGACTGAGTGCTGTGTTGGCACACTTAAATATACAGGGTGCATTGTTTATATCTTCAATGGGCAGAGTTATGGGACCGAGTGCTGTGTTGGCACACTTAAATATACAGGGCACATTGTTTATATTGGTATAACAGAATTATAAAAGTGGACTTGTTTTCCTTGGCTGGGCATTGACCTTGGCACTGCAAAGCCATCAAACCAAGACTTGAAACCAATCTGAACAGAACCATTCCTTCATGCCCCCAGTGAGTAGTATCTCAAGTAGCATGATCTCTGCCTAGTTGTGAATTGCAGACATCAAATTCTTAATTCCATAGATAAGATCTGCGTTGGTGAGATGAACAGGCCATAGGCCTACAGTTTACGGATCAGTTGTGCTTGTGTCTGAGTGAGATTACCTATAGGTAGAATTTTCCCTTGTCATCTCATAGCCAGCTCAGGGGTGGTATCTGTAGTGAATGCCTATCTTGTGAAATTCTGTTGTTAATATATGTGTGTTGTGTTTATACAGACAAATTACATATGTTTACTGTTAAATCTGTATTCCATAAGGAAATTTGTGCTTTAATGTTAAATCTTGTGAAATTCTGTTGTTAATATATGTGAGTTGTGTTTATACAGACAAATTACATATGTTTACTGTTAAATCTGTATTCCATAAGGAAATTTGTGCTTTAATGTTAAATTGTATGAAGGAAGCCATACGCATAGTATATGATGTTATGGGAATGATAATGCTGTTGTGAATTATGTGGAATAGTTATATTTGCATGCTTTTACATATGTTGTGGGCGAATGGAAAACGCATGGGTGACATAAATGAATGTATAAAAATCAGATTTTCTCTGTATGCATAGCTAATTTTCACATTAGATTTGCATATAAATCTGGTTTGAAAGCTGAGGGAAGATTTGGATAGAGTTACAGTATGTGAAAGGAACAATTTTTTTATGGACATGGTACCCCGCAGGTCAAGGAAGGCAGATGGGGTATGTCACATCAACTATCTAATCAACAAAGTTTTCACTGGAGAGCTCTTCATACATTCAAGTTTGTAGGTGCAATACAATTGGGTGTGCACTGTGCAGGTGCGCACAATATTTTGTCTTTATCTTTTTCTGTTATTTGAGCTTTACTTCAATCTTATCATTGCTATTGTTTTCAGTTACATCAGTAAATTTGCAGTAGTAGTACCATTTTAGCTATAGGCATGCTGCATCATGGGTTTGCCTCCAACAAGGTTTAGGCTTATCCTTGTTTTCTTGGAGGTAGGTTGTGAGTAAAAGCTTATTAAATTTGGTTTCCAAGCTCTAAAGGTTAGTTGGTTCTTTGTTTAAAATACAACGGAGATGCCACCTCAAAGAAACACTTTTTGATCTTAACTCTATCCTATCGCTTCCCTAGGTTTCTTCTCTTTGGGAAGGTAAAAGGCAAAGGACGACAGAATGGGGTTTTTGTGCTCTTTCTTACCATGCTAATCAGAGAATTGCTGCATGAGAGGTTTGGGCATTTATTTGGTATTTGAGACTTTCCTTGTGATGGGAATTATACTTGTTCACCATGCTTCTCAGTAGGTTTCAGTTCGTATTTTTTCATCATTGAGTTACAGCGTCTATTCTAGCCTGCATGGTGAACAAGCTTGCGACAGTTTTGGGGACATTGTGGGAATTTCCTTTGCTTGTGTAGGTTGCTTCATATCGGAACACCATTGTGAAGGTCAAGCGTAAGGCATGTTGCACTTAAATGCATTCCAAAAGAATTCCACTTTCATGTTTTCGATGCATGTTAGACAGTATTATTAGACCTCTGATTCTGAGGTTTTTCCCCATGTTAATGCCATGTAAGGTTCTTGGTTTGGCATAATCTTACCTTCACAAGCTGTCAATATCCACAAAACTTTGGATATTGGACTCAGGATTCGTCCTCAGGTAGCTAACACTCAAGCCAAGTCTAAGTCCTAGATGATCTTGATAGAATAGATACCCCTCTCTCATGGCTTCTTAATGGTCTATAAGGCCTACCACTTAAAGCATCTGGATAGTTGAAGCAGGATGACTATATGGCTAAGTCATCAATTCCGGGCCAGGTAGCTACTTTAATTTATATCATGATCTGGCATTGTTTTCTTTAATCTTTCAGCACTTGTGACATTTTTTTGGACTTTATGTATGCTTTTTTATCTTACTAAAATTCAGTTTGTTTCTGCTAAAAAATAAATAACAAAGCAATCTAGGATATTGGGACCATAGATATGATAGATCTCTTATTTTGAAACCTAGTTAACATTCAAGTTCAAACTTCGACTCAGAAATGAAACTATAAATGTCAGACCAAAGGCAGAATATAAAAATTCAGCCTTTTGACTCTTGAACATAAATTTTCCTACAGACGCCACTCATGAAAAACAGATGGAAGTAGATAAACCAGCAGAAACATCTTACCACTCTTCCATGAGCTTTGTCTTCTCATCAATTGGAATTGTAGGACAGATTTCTAAAGGGTAATAATAATCATGTATTTCTTTCCGCTTGAGATCATACTCAGCATTTCCTTGCTTCAAGAGGGCATGAGTGCCTGGTGACAATTCAAAACAGCATTAGTGCCACACAGGTTGTGCCAGCATTTTTCTAAATCAAGAAAGCTTCTGAATGTCCAAAGAAGCAAAGCACTCAACTCTGTCCCCGCTTCTCATCAACCCAGTACTTTGTAAGTGTCATGTCAAAGTCTGCAATTACCTGCAAACTTCTGTTACTATTAGGATATGAAAATTTTTATTAAGTTCATAAATTTGAAAGAAGAAATTTCTACAACTGAGGTGAGTATGTTTGTGCCTGATGAGACGTAAATAATCAGATAATATCTTCAAAATTAAAATTTCAATCTAAAGACTGATAGTTCGAAAACCCAGATCTTATTTAAAACAAATCCCTTGCATTGCATGGACCTTGTACTTTTGCAAGCAAAAGAACAAAGACAACAAAAATAATAGTTGTAATACCCTGACAAAAACCGTTTAGGAACAAGTCAAACAACCTTGTATATTCAAGAAACAGACAATATAAATTTGCATAGTGGAATTTTCTGCTCTTTATTTGCTAAAATATAACTTTTTCAAGAAAAGTATAAATCAATAAGCCTTCATTTTTTTCCATGATGAAAAGATTCTTTTGTTTCCAAAACCTGTAAATATGATCGTCTTACAAATGAGATTACTTTGCTCTCAATCATTGCTTTACATTGATCACACCACATATTTAAGTTTTAAACCAAAGCACAAAAACAGCTTCCTTGCAGCACATGTTTCTGAAATTTACTGTAATAGCCTAATCTCCATTTCCCACACTCTCAAGTATGCAGGCTCCCTTGCTCAGAAAATGAAGTGTAAGAGGTTCCTCCAAGACCGTAAATAGTGGAAGTGCTAAAAAAAGGAGTCAACGTGACTAGAAACTTATTGAGTTTTAACTTACATAACTTCCTGCACCTAAGGAGAAATTCACAACATTATAGCGAGCACCATGGTCATGGAAATCAAATTTCTAAGAACTAAAGATAAAGCAATTCAAATGACAAAACCAGTTACCCCACTTGAAAGAAAAGAAAATAGGTAACTGTGAACAAAAAAAAACATCATGATGCAATGAATTCCATCACATGTACAAGGGCTAATAATGCAAGTTACCATTGCAAGGGTGAGCAAAACCTTGTCATCACATAAAAATAAAAACTGATTAGTTTCAAGCACCGTCCCCATGCCTATCTAGCTTACACAAAGTAAGCAATATGGAAAATTATAATTTTGCTTTGCTATCTCATCTATCTGCTCCTCTGTTGCACGAAACTCCTATACTACCCATGTACCAGTACCAGAAACTTCTAGAAACTCGGAAACGCCTTGGAAACTTCTCGGAAACCCCCAAGTGCCCATGAGGGGTGTGGGAACAATAGGAAGTCTAAAGAACCATAATATATGAAAAATGTAGACAAATTAAACTCTAGTCCATTTCTAAACCTACCTACAAATTAACCTATCATTCTTATTTTATTGCAACATAATGTGTTATTTTTAAAAAACTGTGTGTGTACCATGTTTCCTCCAACGTACCCATTTAGGGAGGGGTCACATTTCCAGCTGTTCCCATTTCCAAAACTTGTACACATTTCGTGCAACTTAGATCTGCCAAGCCAAGGCTGTGATAAAATTTTTATAAGAATGAATGCATCAAAATTGAAGTCAATTAAGAATGTCCAGGGAGTGAAGGTCACTAAGTACAATGGTGATGTGGGAGGATTCCTGCTGCAGCCAGCTATCCTGCACATCTCATTTTCTTTTAGTAGTTTATGTATTACTTCCATCATATTTCGTTGATTTTAAGTTGCTACAGCAGTAACACAGAAAAAGAGAGAACCTCTCACAATTCATTCTAGCTAAGAAAGAGGCTGCAACAGAATTGGCTGTGGAAGAAATGCTTGACCTTAAACGAGATAACGATAATCTAGTTTAGATTGGTTCAGTAACAACAAGCAATATTCTGGTTCAGATTTGGGAATCCTTCATCCCATTGACGTGACTCCAGTGGCATGATATGCTTCTAAAGAACTTCTTGCCCTTCAGCGGCAAGGGAAGATAAACATTATTTTAATAATAAAACAGTGGATAACACGTCCAGCAAAGTAAATGATGCAGCCAGAACTTAGCAGTAAAAACTATGGTGTAAAAGTAAATAATTAATGCCGCTAAGATAATTACAGGGAATATGAAACAATTTGACTGCAATGGTTGTTAATCACCATGAAAACCAATCAGTGGCAGCTGGGACAGTTTAAACCATTTGACTTCCAAGTTTTGCCTATAAAATTATCTGCCCACAATAAGCAAGGCACCTTTAGCCTCTGAGTAAGCTCCAGTAAATGGTTGCAGCAGTGGATAGAGGTGCTGGTCATTATTATAGCAGCAGTACAGGCTTTAAGTCTTCGTGTTGGCCATCGTAGAAGAGGAGGTCTGTGGATGAGTGAGGGAGTGAGAACTTCAGAGCACAGCTTCGCTGAATGTAATGTTGATTTGTGTACCTTGGGAGGTGTTCCCCATGTGTTTTCCCTCCTTAGCACATGTGGGAAAGTCATTTGGCACTTTGTCCTAAGTTATTTATGTCTATTTGTACTTTGACATTGGTTAAAGTACATTATGTCACTTTT
>SNQJ01S0070553.1:42799-54046 GCA_010110895.2 Picea sitchensis
TTTATCCAGGGTCATGTGACCAAAAATACCTGTGTCTACACATGCATTTTAGTTGCTGTTAGGAAGCTCTTAATTCTGTCCATATTTCAGCATTTAAAGATAGGTAGGTGTGTTGTTGTTTATTGGGAAGTATAAATGTAATTTATCTAACATAAAACTACTTGCAAGGGCACCCAATCATTGAACAACAACCATAACACATCAGCTAAACTAAACTTACTGTTGGCTGTTATAAAACAGCAGAAAACTAAATTTGGGACAGCAAGAAACTTAGTGTCTTAGCTTGGTCAAAGACAGACCAAGAAGACTGCTGATAGGACCTGGGATTTTTTACATGTAATAGAGGCCTAAGAGCTTGGCCAATCTGGTTAATAAAATTTGCAAAATTCTGTTGTGGTTTAATTCTGCATAATCAATTGTTTAAATATTACAGTGTATTCTGCATGATGGCTTGAGATTATAGTGGATTATGAAATTGGAGTGGTTTTGTTTTGCTGTGTTTTTACTCTGAGTTGGAGAGAGATGTAGGTCCTCTACATCAAGTGCTATCAGAGCAGATTGAGCCTGCGGTGGAGAGGACCAAAGAGATATTGGTCTTAGATTGAGTAATTTGTGAATGTTGGTGAGGTGGGGAGCTTGCAAGAAGAGATCCCAGAACAGAATCATGTGATGGCACATAGAGGAAGAGGTCGTGGAAGACCCAGAAGAATCGAGGGTGCAGAAGATGTGAATGACCTTGCAGCAATAGTGAGGACAATGATGGCCATAATGGATGCAATGGAGGTAGCCCAAAGGAGAGGTATTGTGTATGTGGTGCAGGACATCAGTGATGATGAAGCAGAATCAAAGACTACAAGAGAAGAACCAAAAGAGCACGTGACAATGGAAGAGAGAATGATCACAGCAATAAACAATAATGGAGGTAAACCTAAACTTGATACTCCTATCTATTCTGGATGTTTAAATCCTGAGGAATTGAAAGACTGGATAGGAGAAAAGGAAAAGTTCTTTGAATTTGAGTAGATTAGAGATCCTAGGAGGGTTAGGTTTCCCAGTAAAAAATTGAAAAAGTCATGCTTCTTTGTGGTGGGATAAGTTGCAGCTGAATAACGAAAGTTGTGGTATAAAGAAGATTAAAACTGGGATAGGATGGTGTCAGAGTTGAAGAATAATTTTGTGTGTGTGGATTATGCTTTAAATCTGTTGAGAAGATTGCAGAATTTGAAACAATTGAAGATGTTAGTAAAGGAGTGCATGGAGGAATTTTATAGACTTTCTATAAGGTCTGGGCAGAATGAGGGAGGTCAGTAATCCATTGTCAGGTATGTGAATGGTTTAAATTATGCCATTCAAGACAAGTTTCATGTTTTGAAATTCCATTCAGTGGTAGAAGCTTATCAAGCTGCCTTGAGGATTGAGGAGAAATTGCTGAGGAAACAATAGACTGTGAGGAAAGGTCTAGGATACGGAAGAGGACAGCAGAAATAAAAACAAGTGGAAGAAGGTGAAAGTTGCTCCAGCACTGTGGACCAGCCCACTGGAAGAAGATTGGATGCTGACAGAGGAAGAGGTCGGTCAGCAAGAGGTAGAAGCATCGTAAATAGGTTTCTAAGCACTTGTTGACCACTTCAGTTTGACCATCTGTTAGGGGATGATACACAGTGCTCATGTTTACTTGGGTAGCCTGAAGTTTAAACAACTCCTGCCAGAATTTGCTAGTGAATGTAGAGTCCCGATCCAAGACAAAGGAAGTAGGCATGCCATGTAACTTAAAAATCTGATCCATGAAGACTTGGACAACCAAGGAGGGAGTAAATGGGTGTTATAAGGCACAAAAATGAGCATATTTGGAAAGATGGTCATCTACCACCATGATCACTGGCTTGTTACCAGCGCTTGGGAGTCCCACTATAAAATCCATAGAGATGTCAGTGTTGGGATCGGTAAAGGTTCCAATGCCCCTGGCATCTTCACTGTCTCACCCTTGTTTCATTGGCAAGTGTCACAAGTTGTTTCAAAATCGTAGATGTTTGTTTTCATACCTTCCCAAAGAATGACCTCTTAGCTCTTTCATAGGTTTTATGAAAGCCAGATTGACCCGTTGTAGGTGATGAATGCAATTCCTCTAAGACCCTTTGTTTTAAGGTAGAATTCTTTACAAAAACAATGCACCCTTTATACCTCAATGTATCTTGCTGCCATGTATACCCTTTGGGAGGGTTAGGATCTTCCTAAAGCCTGTGATGTCCCCATCTGCTTAAGAGTCAAAAGGGAAGAATTCTGCTAGCCTAATTAAGTTCCTCTGGGCTAAGGCGGAAAAGTGAACTAGGGGACATATTTCGCCTAGGAGAAATTTATAAAGTAAAAATGGGAAAGAGGGGACAAGGGTCCTAGGCTAATTAAAAAGTCACTTTAAAATTATAAAGTGAGAAACCCACTAAAGTGGCTTTTATTTCATTTAAATAATAAAGGAGCGGGAAAAAGACTCAAGTGAACATAAAAGGAAAAAATGAGGAATTTCCTCTCATTCTTGTAATTGTCATTTGAGAAAAAAAAAATTGGAGAACTCTTGAGAAAAGAGTCTAGGGTTTTGGAGAAACCCTTCATTACTTCTGGTTTCGGTGTTGAAACTATACACCCTAATCAGTTTAGGGACAGATCATCACAGGTTTCTCATTGTGCTTAATTCAAAGTGTGTTTCTGTCCTGAAAATCTGAGTTGGAAGTGTGGAGGTCGTTCT
Source organism: Picea sitchensis (assembly GCA_010110895.2). Taxonomy (NCBI): domain Eukaryota; kingdom Viridiplantae; phylum Streptophyta; class Pinopsida; order Pinales; family Pinaceae; genus Picea; species Picea sitchensis. Next base: position 45,540 of record SNQJ01S0070553.1, read on the forward strand.
TCCTTTAGAGGCCAAGTTTCCTTCAGTGGGGGCGCATTTCTGAGAGGCTGGGCGCATATTGTAGCTGGGGACAGAGTATAAAACGAATTTCATCTTGTTGGCAGCCATCCTTCTGCAAGGACGCATTGCATCTTTGCTGGGCGAATCACTTCACTGCTGGTTGTGATATCTTGGACAGGTCAAGTTGCTTCATGGCTGAGTATTAAACTGCTGGGTATCTCTCCATTGCTGGGGCGACTTTTATCCTTCATTGGCTGAGTTATGTGAGGCTGGAAATTGCTGTGTTAATGCTTATTTGTATGTATGGTCGGGTGATGCCATACTTTTGAGCTGGGCGCATCTCTTGACATGAACACAGAGATAAATCATTGCTGTTTGGAAGCTGAGTTTTACCACAGATCTGAGCGCCATCTCTCTTATTTCTTGTCTGTGGAACATTGCTGTAATCACCGGGAGCTTATGCCTTGTCTGGGATGAGCATCAACATTATTCTGGGCGCCTTCTATGGTGGTTCCTCCCTTCATTTGCTGCGGTGAATAATTATATCAGAATTGTTCATTAGAGAGGCCGAACCTCAACCACAAGGTGTCCATTATATGCTGAGAAAATCTCCTATCCAGGTTCTATCTAGCTATCACAGCCTATTATGTTGATTTGCTGAGGTTATAAGCTGAGATTAACATGCGAAAATTGTTTATGTAATTGCTGGGACAGTTATATGTTATCCTCTTGAATAATAAATAAAGCAGCAGCAACTACTTCTATTATTTTTGCTTTACAGTAGTATATTCAGTGTTTGTCTTCTGGGAAATTACACTTGAACAGTTAAGAGGTCTATTCATTGCTAACGTTATAAGAAAATTGCACCTACAGCAGCTGGTATACAAACTGTTTGACGAAATACCACAGTGACAATTCATCTCTAAACTCAGGAAAATTACCTCAAACTAAGAGAATAACGAGGTGGGAATATTACAGTGGTATCAGAGCATGTTCCTCGACAGCTGTGGGGTTTGAGGGCAGCTTTGAGTAAGTTTTATGAGAGGGGGAGACGACAGGAACGTCACATACAGGAGGCATAGGTACAGATCTCAAGAACCTCCTCAAGGGCATAGAGAAGAAGGGATGTTGGGTGAAGAAGGAGTAGCACATTCCGGAGCAGGTAAAGGGAAGGAGCACATGGGGGAAGAAGAAGACCCACGAATTGGCAGCCTCTTCTAGATGATGAACAATTTGGCCAAGGGCCAAAAGATGATGACGGACCTATTGGGGCAACTAGAACTTAACACCATAGAAGGGCAACCTAAAACAAATCAGAATGGTGAAAGGGGCTCTAACAACGGGAAAGGACTCATTCTCGCACTATCATGCAGAGCCACCCTCACTTATACACCAAGACCCACCATGCCATAGTTCTTGAGTGGCGAGGTCGCACCGGAGGGGCCAACAGGGTAGGATGACTCTTACTTGACCTATTTGGAGGAGTACAGGAGGTTGGGCAATGACTTTCAAGAAGCTATGTCCTTCACTGACTTTTGCCATCTTAAGCAAAAGAATTGACCTAGAGGGGAAAAAAGGACACCCAACCATGAGCTTCAGAAGACACTGGGGAAAGTGACCATTCCCAACTTTGACTGGTCCTCAAAATGTCCGGCAAGGACTTGGGTACAGAAGCTGGATACATATTTCCAGCTACAGTGGATGACTGAGACAGAGGCCATTAAATTGGCTACTCTACACCTAGATGGCGAGGCCCATGAGTGGTGTAACCATGGTTTAGTGACATTGGGTCACGCAGGCATCACATCATACCTCGACTTCACACAAAGGATCATCGAGAGGTTTGACAGAAAAGACCCCGGGATTCATTTTCGAGAGTTGGCGCAGCTCAAACAGACAAGTAGCCTTGAGGCATTTATTTATGAGTTCCAAAGATTAGCAGTGATGGTGGCAGACATATCTAAGGCACAGTTGGTGATGTTGTTTGTTGAGGGGTTATCTGAACCCTTGCGTGGCAAGGTCAAGGCTTATAAGCCAGCCACCCTGTAGGATGCAGTCAGCAGAGCTAGGGACATGCAGGATGTTATTCCTAAGAGCAGGTTCCCTCTTAAACCCACCTACCCCCAGAAGAACAAGGAAGTCAAACCATTTCAGAAGGATTGGGCAGGAAACCGAGATTGGATGAGGAGACCAGAAGGGAGCTGAGGAAGAAGAAGCTATGTTTCAATTGTCAGGATCCTTGGGTTCCAGGACACAAGTGTGCGGGGAAGGACACAGTGGACAAGGCCCACTACATCAAGGTCTATTCCGACAGTGACACGGATACAGAGGATGAGGGGTCGGAACAGAAACAGGGACACCAGGCATCAGGTGAGGAGACATCACAGGTTGGGGCTAAAGGCCCTGTTATGGCATCCATGTCAGGACTTCGTAGGTACCACACATTCGGAGTCAGAGGAGTCCTGCAGGGGCACAAGGTTACAGTGTTGATTGACAGTGGGGCATCCCACAATCTTATAGATGCAGCCATGGTGGAGAGGCGAGGGATCCCGATAGAGGAATTTGAGGGGTTCACAGTGATCATACCCGGTGGCCATCAAATGGAATGTATCAGATGGATTCCCAAGTTGAAAATAACCATGGGGAATTATACGTTGACCAATGACTTCTTTGTGGTGGATGTGTCGGATACCAATGTGGTACTCGGGGTTCAGTGGCTATACTCCGTTGAAAAATACACGACTGATCAAAGGGCCATGGAAATGGAATTCACAAGACCGGATGGCAAAAAGGTAGTTTTACGGGCAATGCACCAGTATCTACCCGAGATTCTATCATCCCACAGCATGGAAGCAGTGATGCGGCATGGAGACATAGATTGGGCAGTGGAGTGCTACATCTCTAACAGGGAGCTGCCAGATCGTCATCGACAACATCCAGACGACATTCAGGTATTACTTCGTAAACACCAGAAGGTTTTTGGTGACATTCCTCCAGGAGTACCCCAGATAGAGGGTTTGAGCATATTATAGAATTAGAAGAGGGGGTTCAAGCAATCATAACCAACCTTTACCGCCATCCCAAGATGTACAAAGACGAGATAGAGAAAACAATCAGGGAGTTTTTGAAGATGGGTCACACCCGGCCTAGTTCTAGTCCCTTTACTTCTTCGGTAGTGTTGGTCAAGAAGAAGGATGGTACTCTGAGGATGTGTATTAATTACCGAGCCCTTAACAAGAAGACCATAAAGAACAGGTATCCAATTCTGAGGATTGATGAGTTGATGGATGAGTTGAGGGGAGCAAAATACTTTTCAAGATTGAACTTCGTTCAGGATACCACCAGATTAAAGTTTGGGAGCAGGACATCACAAAGACTGCTTTCCGATGTCATTATGGACATTATGAGTTTTTGGTTATGCCATTTGGGTTAACCAATGCTCCCGCTACATTCCAGTCTTGCATGAACCATGTGTTCAATAAGTAATTGCGGAAATTTTTACTAGTCTTCTTCGATGATATCCTCATTTATAGCAAGACTTGGGAGGAACATCTCAAGCATTTGGACGAGGTGTTGGGAATCTTGGAGGATCAACAACTATACGCCAAAGAGTCCAAGTGTGAATTTGGTATGACTGAGATGCTTCATTTGGGTCATATAATTGGGGAAAATGGGGTCCAAGTTCACCAAGAGAAAATCAGGGCAATCTTAGAGTGGCCAACCCCGCGAAATGTGACCGAACTGAGGAGCTTCCTAGGCCTCTGCACTTATTACAGGAAATTTGTTAAGGGGTTCTCACAGCTATCGGCACCTCTTACAGATCTCACTAAGAAGGGAGCTTTCAGTTGGACAGATCAGGCGCAGGCGACATTCGAAAACATGAAGCAGGTAATGAGTCTGTGTCCTGTGCTAGCTTTACCAAACTTCACTCGGCCATTTGTGCTTGAGTGTGATGCTTCAGGGACCGGAATAGGGGCAATGTTAATGCAGAATAGCCACCCCATTGCTTTTGAGAGCCGCAAACTTAGGGAGTATGAGCGGCATTATTCAGTATACGACAAGGAGATGTTGGCCATCATGCATGCCATGGCTAAATTCAAACACTACCTGGTGGAGAACAGTTTTAAAATAAAAACAGATCATAACAGTTTGAAGTTCCTCATGGATCGGAAGGAATTGAGCGAGCGACAACAGAAGTGGATCAGCAAGATCCAGGCCTATGATTTTTCGATCGAGTACGTAAAAGGAAAAAATAACATAGTGGTGGATGCCCTCTCCAGGATGCCACCCACATGTTCCCTCATGGATGTAACAGCAGATTGGAAAGCTCTCCTCTTGGTAGAATATTCAAAAAAGTAAATTTGCTTGCAAGATATTAGATGGGCAAATCCAGGATGACCGCTATAGAGTGATCGATGACATCATCTATTACAAGGACAGGATATATTTGGTTCCAGAATCTAAGCTAAAAGAGAAGGTTGTGAACACAGCCCACAGTTCGCCATTATCAGGACATTCAGGCTACATAAAAACTTACCGCAAGATCAGAGAAAGGCTTGCATGGAAGGGCCTCAAGAACGATGTTATAGTGAGACATCAAAGACTTCAAGGGTTTAACCTCTCACTATTGTCTTCCTCTACTCTATAATATGGGTTTGACGTCATGGGTCAGATGGGTGACGTCATGGGTCAGATGGGTGACGTCATGGGCCTTCCACGGCCTACATCATAGTGAGAAGGGCAAGACCCCCTGGGTCCAGGCCTGCCAGATTGTCTCTGGTGGAATGTCCTCCTCTCTCTCTGGTGCAAACCTTTGATCTGTCTTTGCCCCCAGCTGGGGTCTCAGCATCCATCTGGTGGGATTTTAGCCCTATGGAGGTTCGAACTAATCATCTCCCCATGTGTACTTGTTCGTCGGGTGTGGCCCTGCAACAACAACAAGTATGCCCTCCATGGGCTCATAAGTCACAGGGATCATAGCAATGTCAATCACATCTAATAATCAAGTTATTTAAACATGTGCATAAAACCCCTTTTCCCCAGACAAGTGCTCAAAGACGTTATGCTATTCTACAAGCCAGGTTTGGAGGGGACGTAGGGTGTCCTATTGGGCTAGTTCTCATTGGATGTGGGATGTTTCCAGGTGAAGAAAAATCTAGGCCATGTAAGTGGGTAAGGTGGTAAGGGATGTCTAAGCAATGGGTGCAGTGATGACAGCGGAATGTATGGCTTACCTGTGGGTGCCTCTGAAGAGGGTGAGCTGCACCTTGTCATGGATGTGAATGTTTCCAAGCCCATTCATGCCTTTTATCTTTTTATTTTATTGCTTTTTCTTTCAAGAGACTAGTTAGGGGACACTTCCCTGGCGTGGTGACCAGTTGTGACAATGTTACCCACAAGCATTTCACGGAGATGAGAAGGTTGGCTCGTGATGAGACCCCCTTTCTCTTGGTTATCCCACCAAGAGCCACTACCCTAGCGTGGTGACCAGCTGAATGGTAGTGTCATACCGCTACATTCCCATGGACCTAATAGGTTGGCTTGTGATGAGACCCCCTATCCTCCAACCAAGTCTTGATTTTATTATTTTATGGGTCCCTCTGTTTCATGCTGAGAAGCCTTTTATTGCTTTCTTGGGGATCCCTAAGCGAAGCATCTGAAGGTTTTTTCCTTTTGGCTTTTATCTTTTTTGAGCTACTTTTACCCTTTGGGCCTTTAGCCCCTTCTTCCCACAAGGTAAGGTACAACCCTTTGTTAGCTTGGCAAACCCAATGCCCGAACCAATGTATAGGATGGATGAGAGGGAAAAAGATGAAAAGTGGTAAGTATGATGGGAGCAGACGATGACCTTTCATGAACCCACCCAGTGGCAACTCAAACCCTATAAGAACCAACTTACTAGGGCATCCTGCCATTCCCCCCAAGTGTGGACAAGTGGAAAGGCATAAGGTCTAAGCACACGTTAGAAGTAAAAAGAATTAAATGCACATATTCAAATGTTTTGAGAATCATAGTGACACATACCATGATACTCGAACTCATTACCTCATGGAGCAAGACCCACTGTTGTTGAAGGACCAGGCCTATGGGATGGATGTTGTTGTTGTTGACAAGGTGGAGGCGTTGAAGAAGAAAGATGGGCCCTCCAGGGCCAAGCTCAAGTCAATATGGCTCTCGGTACTCCATGTCTAGGACTTGTGGGCCTCAAGACATAATCTCCTTAGTTATCCATAGGCTAGGGGATAACATCTAGCTCCAACTCGGGGACATGTGCTCACCGTAGAGCGCATGAGAACCTCAACATCTCTGGCATGACCTGTGACCTGCTTGATCTCAACAGAAGATTATTAGTAATCATTTGGGGTGGTGATATCACCCCCAGCTCATATATAGTACAGAAAATGAAAGCAAGCATGTATACAAATGGAAATACAACTACTCTAGCATGAAATGCAGATGGTATATACAATGAATGCAAATGCCTACCTACTTACATGTACTTACCTGTGAAGTCAAGTCTCTGCCCCCCTGATGGGGTTTGAGGAGGTGCCCACTAACTGGTAATGGGCGCCTTCTTCCTTCTAATGTAGACAGATAGTAGGCATCATCGACTGACTTTCTTCCAACTCTAAAGGGTCCAAGCCAAAATTGTGCATTTCCCTTGACATTAGTAGGCTCTCCCTTCTTTGTGTCCCACATCCATACTGCGTCTCCCTCTTTGCAATCCTTGGTTCTGAACTTGGTTTTTTCTTGCACAACCCTGGTGTACTGTCTTGAGGAAGGAGGGTGGGACTTTGTTGTGAAAACTTCTTGTTGGGACGGTTGGATCAGTATGTTATCTTCTCCTTTTTTTAACAATTTGACAGCCCCAACTTCTTTGTCTTTATATTTGTTCAGGAGTTGTTGATAATCCTCTTTCTTCGGCCATTGTATCTGATCAAAGTCTTCTTCTATAGCAAAAGGCATGTCATCAAGAGAAAATTCAGGAAGACTCTCTATAATTGGCTCGGGTGTTTTGTCAACTTCAATGTGATCACTAACTTCTTGCACATCGATTTTGGTCATCAGCATATTCGGGAGACGGCTTATTGTTCCACGTTCATAGGTACATTGATATAAGTGAGATCCATCTCTAGCGTGCCTCCCAGCATCGCAGCAAATTTCCTGGACAACAGCATTCCTGACATATCTGGGACATCCACCACTACGATGTCCATATGGATCACTCTCTCGGGGTATCTTCCAAGGCATACTTCCACGTTCTCAATAACCCCATGCGTGGGTATGGCTCTAGACTCAAAACCACACACATTCCTGTAAGGTCATGTGACTTTTAGGCCCAATTGTTCCATGACCTTCAAAGACATCATATTAACACCCGCCCCTGAATCCAACATACAGTTGTTAAGGCATTTCTTATTGATCAATAAGGTCATGAAGAAAGGTGGGTGTCCATCATACTGAACCCTAAAATGATCGGCTTGTAGCATAATAGGAGGGTCCATTGGTCCATCTGATCCTTTGAAAAAATTATCAAACCTTTCTTTGACAGATAGTACCTTGATGACTTCTCTCAGGGGGATGGTCACATGCATCTTGGCTAATGTCCCTTCGAAGTCAAAGTTTAAATCCACCTTTTCGGTCTTGGGAAGATTTTTAGGAAGGAGGATGTTCATGGGTGGAGGCCTTGTTTATGATGCCACGGGACCAGTAGAGAGAGGTTGGTTTAATTTCTTTTGTCTAGTATACACTTGAAATTCTTCAACTTTTCTCTTGATTCTTGGTCAAGGTTGTTTATTACCTCCATCCTGGCCTTCCTAGTTGCTTCTTTCATGCCTTCTTGATGTTCCTTGGGAGTAATATTAAAGCAGATTTGAGGATCCTCGATGGTATGGTCCAGTGTGTTTACTTGGTCATGGTTTTCTTTGTTGAAAGGACACTCATGCTCCCAGTGTGACTCACTGCATTGCAGGTACCAAGGGTTTTCATCTACTACGTTTGCAGGGGCTAAAGTATTTGGAACCTCTTGATCATTCTTTGGTCTAAAAACTTGGTTCCCTTTCTGGAATTGACCCTTGTAAGGAGCCTGTTATCGCACAGTTTGTAGCTAAGTCAAATGGCTAGAAGATAGAGGCCAAACTGGCATCACAGGAACCTACCCCACCCAATGTCACCACAATGGGGAGGTTCTTTCTCTTTAGGGAGGTTAGGCCCAGGGGAGACGTCCCCGGTAACCTGGAGTTTTGAAGAGGCTGAGGTATAAAGGTATAAGTAAAAGTCCCTCTTCACAGGTTACCACCAAGATCAAATAGTCTGGCTAAACAGCCAATAATGAAGTGTAGGCCCAAATGAGAACACCTGCCTGGAACAAAGCAACAGCAAAACAATACATGCAGGCTATGATTCAATGGGTTAGTACTTCATACAACTATCTGATATCAATATATTAGCAATTATGACAATAGATATTGACGAGATCAATGTTTATCAATAATAGCAATGGAACA
>SNQJ01S0070554.1:10975-25166 GCA_010110895.2 Picea sitchensis
CAATATTGCGAAGAATCTGATTTTTCATGCAAGGACAAAGCATGTTGAAGCTCAGTTTCATTTTGTTAGAGAAAAGTTGTAGTCAAATGAAATAGCTCTTATGTATTGTCATACTAGTGAAAATGTTGTTGATATTTTCACTAAGCCTCTTGGAAAGATTAAGTTTGAGTTGTTTAGGGATATGTTAGGTGTAGAAGTCAATCCATTCTCCATTAAGGGGGAGACTTGGAAATAATGGAGTAAGTGCCAGTTCTAAGAGTCAGTTCGTAGTTCACTGTAGAATATAATCAGTCTTCATTGAACGATAGAGAAGTGAGCGTAGCCTCACCGTGTGTTTGTTTAGTTTTTTTTTAACTTGAAATTGATTTGAGGTTTTATAGGAGGTTGTTGAGAAATTCTCTCGACCACTCTTTCCATGTTTGGAAATAGTTGGATGTCACTCCAATTATATATACTTATATATGTATGATTTAGTAATACAAATTATTATTTCCGTGTGAATGGTGTGCAATGGCAGCTCTCTCAATTAAAACATGAAAACATTTAATTCATGTCTAAATGGTGGAATGGAAAAGAAATGGCTACACAAATAAATCGATTTCTTCATGTTTAAATATAGTGTGAAAATATGAGAGCCACACAGTCATAAAATGGCAATCGTTAAGAAAATAGTCATCAATTTGGATTTTTCGTTGGACGCAATATGGATTTTCGTTGGACGAAATACCGCAAATGCAAATTCAAACGATGACCGTAGCTATAGTTACAGTTAATTGATATGATCTTTTTTAACTTAAATAACAAGTTAATTTTAAAAATGTTTTTAAATGGATGTTTGAACATGTGTAAACATTTAATTCGGTTTTTTCAACAGGGAAATAGGCACCAGGACTTCATCAATACTTCTTCATATTAGTGGGTGGATAGTAAGGGTGTTAAACCTCAACCCCATGGATGCAAGGTTTGAACTTTTGACTTCCGCACAAGTTTCACCAATGATGCTATCCCATGTTTAAATATAGTGTAAAAATCCCAAAATCATAAAATCTTCATTAAAAAAATGTCATTGATATTCCATCGTAAACCCTAACTTAAAAAAAACCCTCTAACATAAAAATGCTGAGACTGATATTAAAAACGCACAAACCCTAAAATGTTGAGACTGATATTACCATAATCGTAACTCTAGAGTCTTATCATTACTTTATACTTAAAAGCAGTGGCCTATTTTATTAGAGTAATGTGCAGTATGAACAAGATTTCAGCTCGCGTTACAATTATCACGTATGCATGACACACGGATAATAATAGAATGAGTGCCAATTCTCTTCTAAATAGTTGTATGTTATGAAATCTTAATTATATATTTATTAAAGAATTTTAAATAGTTGTATGTTATGAAATCTTAATTATGATGATGATTGATGATGATGATTATTAAAGTCTACTAAGATTGAATTGGTTTATTGGGCCTTAAGAGGGTAAGTGATTACTTGTGATTCTTTAGAATTTTGTTTCTGAGCTAGACAAGCATTAAGAAAAGCTTTCCAAGATCACCATACTTTTGTTGAGTTAAGATGTTAGGAAGGTTGGTAGTGTGATAAATATTTTGAAAATGAGATCTAATATGGGTATATGATGGACAATTTAAGAGAAAGTGCTTTTCATCTTCAACTTTCTTAGTGTCACAAAGGTGAAACACTCTTTCATCCCATGGATTTTTAGGAATTAACCAACACCCAATTTCACTATGGAAATCGTGAGGATTTGTTTGATCTTCTAGATTAGGGTTGATTACATCTTTATAATACCTTAATTTTCTTTTTTCCTCTAACTCTTTATTACACCACATTTTCTCTTTAAATTTTGATTTCACATTTTTTTTAATAGTATCTTTTTTCTACAAAAATAGTTTCTTCCATGATTCCCCAATAGTTTAGCCAAGACCGGGTATCTTTATGCCATCCTCGCTTGAGTCGATGGTGGTTATGACTTGATTTTTGAAGCAATTTTAGATAGCCTCTTGTTTTCCATGTTGTTTAACTTGTTCTTATACATTAGGTATCTAGTCATAGCCATGCTTTCAATCAGGGATAGACTTGTTTCTAAGAGGAGGATGGGATAGGGTGTATTTCCTTTAATTTGGAAATTATAGGTTATAAAATTATTTTATATTTTCTTTATCTTTCTCCACCATTCTAACGGATGTAACAAGAGTCTCAAAGAAGAGTTTCTTCTTATCCCAACTCCAAAGATCAGTTGATTTACAATTGTTTTCAAGCCCATAATAAGCTTTCCATCCCCCAATAATCATTTTCTCAATGCTATAATTCCAATTGAGCTTGTGGTGAATATCAATTCCAAGATATTTATATGAAGTCACTTCCTCCAAGTTGTTGTTGTCATATACAAAGGTATCATAAGAGATCTTATTGGATTTAATAATCTTGACCTTAGTCTTATCAGTATTAACAATCATACCCATATTGGAGCAAAAATCCTTGAGGATTCTTAGTTGGTTTTCAAGATCATGGGGACTCCTTTCCATAAAAATGATATCATCGGGATAGAGAAGAAGATTGATGACTATACCAATGAGAGTAGGGCCGACACAACCTGTTTTTTCCAAGAATTCTTCTAATTTGTCAATGTATATGCCAAAAAGGGTAGGGGACAAGGGACAACCTTGTTTGACTCTGATATTACAGTTAATCTCTTTTGACCAGCCCTCAGTGTTTTTAAACTTAGCAATAACATTCTCATACATCCAAAAACACTTAGCAATAATGTTCTCATACATCCTTATTGCAGCAACGCTCAACTAGAGAGACACTTTTATCTCTTCTAACCTATTCCAAATTTTTTTCCTAGGAACCATGTCAAAATCTTTTCTAAGTCATCAAAACAACAAAAAAGATTGGTTTTAGTATTGCGAAACTCCTCTACAATGATCCTAAAGCTAACAAAGGTAACAATATGGTCCACAGTTGAATGATATCTCATAAACCAGGCCTGACCTTTAGCTCTTTTACAGTGACTTTCTAGCCAAAGGCTAATCTTCTTTTCCAAACGTATCAACTGACTACTTACTTAAAAGACGGATTAGAGTAAAGAAAAGCTGTGACCTTTTCTTCAAATGCCTAAAAAATTGATGTGTGCATTCTTGTCAATGTAGACTTCAATTAAACTGCTCACAAAGTTCTTAACCAAATTCGACTTCATCACTCTAAACATCTTTGGGTCACTAATATACTACTGAATATCCTCCTTGGTCATGCTAGACACTCCCTAGAAGACTTGCATGCTCTCGCTCTAAAAAAAACCGCAGCATTTCTCCATTTCCTGTCTCAGTTCCTCTACATTCGGAAAATACCATGGAATATTGAAATAGTCTCTCAGATCCGAACTGATAATCCCCTGCACATGTGATAAGAATACCATGGAATATTGAAAGAGCCTCTCATATCCGAACTGATAATCCCATGCACATGGTATCACAACACCGACAAATTATATTATATATAAATCCACTTACATGATATATAAATCGAGGCCGAAACTGATATTACCATGAGATTAATATTAAAAAAGCATAAACCCTAAAACGTGGAGACTAATATTACCATGAGATTGATATTAAAAACGCATAAACCCTAAAAGGCTGAGGCTCAATTACCATGATCGTAACTCTACAATCCTATCATATCATTATGAGCATGATTAATGAAGGGAAAAACAATCGATTAACTAAGATAGAAAAGACTGACATTAATTCCTGCAAAGAAAAGACTGATATTCCTACAGCATTCACAAGGATGGTATGCCGTTAGTCATAGGTACAGATTCAGTTTATTAAAAAGACACTAGTACGCCACTGCATGCACAATGAGCAAGTAAATGATATTCATATATTTCATTCGAAAAACTCACACACCTGGTACGGTACGTGGTGGCATCTATTCACCCAGGGCGCTCCATTTACTCATCAAAACTGGGTAAAAAAAAAGAGAAGGCTTAAATCTAAGTTAATTCTCATTATTATATTAATTATCTTAATCATTTTTTTTTTTAATGATAACAAACTATTTTTATTAAAAAAGCTAATATTTAAAATCACAATTCCAAAAATAATCTAAAAAATATTATGAAGATATGAAACAGTCTCCATTAAAAATTAATTTATCATTCAAAAGCCTCTACCTAAATATTAAGCAACTACGGACAGATGAGATAAATATGTTACATCTACCCTTTCATAAGATTCATATACCAAACAGGTTTGGTAAAGAATGTTGAAGGAGTTTAATTTAATTTATATATTATTGTGTATTACAGGTTAAAATTGATTTTCGATATGAGAAATGAGTACAATATTATAAATGATATATAATTATGGTAAAAAGCACAATGTGGATTATATTGAATTATATAAAAGTAAGAAATTTTAGTTGAAGATAACAAATGTTAAATAGTAAAGAAGTGTACAGTTTTGTGAATAATACATAACATATGTTATAGGTATTAAATACATATTTTATATGATATTTTTGAAAATTCATATTTTAAATTTTTGATAAACTTTTTTCAAACTTCAGAAAAATTAAATAATTAACTATAACTATTAATTAAAATTAAAATAAAAAAATTGAAAAATAATTTTTAATATTTCAAAAAATTAATTTAATACAAGAATATATAACATTATAAAAAAAAATTCAAACTCAAAAGATGCGAATATAAAGTGATTACGATATAACCTTCGATAAATCCTAAACCAAAAACACCAATCCTATTTAGCCGACTCATTCTATGGTTTTCTTTTTTCCTTTAGATGTAAAATAGGAAATGACCTCAAATCACAATCACGGCCTATGGTATATATTAAAGAATATTGATAACACAAAAGGAGCGCTTGTCAATAGGACTTCTTGTGTCACTAATATTTTCATGGGTGGGATGTGTAATCCATAGAAGACGTGAAGTGTTTATTAAGAGACAAATTTTTTTGGAAAAATTTTTGGATCAAAATTTTGTGAAGTATTTAAAATATTTAATATTTTAAAGGAGATATTCTACTCAATCATATTTTGCTTTTTTTTTTAATAGATATAATCCTAAATTGTTTTCTAGAGGATGATCAAATAGTTTCAATTTAATTGAGAAAGCTTATAGATTTAGCTCTTCTATGATAACAAAACATTTTGATTGTTATTTAGACATTGTGCTAGGTGACTTGGTAAATAAATTAGACCTCTTGACTTGAAAAGTTGATAAGAAAAAATATCTGAAAAAATATAAATTTTTGACCTTTCAATTTTATTGTGTTTATATAAATATATTTAAAAAAATATTAAATAAAAAATTATAAAATATGATTAAAAAATAATAATTTATTACTTAATTAATTTAATTTTACTATTATAATATTATTTTCATACCCCTCTTAGCATTGAGTTAGATGACTTGGTAAATAAGATATATTTAATTTAGTTATAACATTGAATTAGATTAGTTGGTAAATAAGATATATTACTTGGTAAATAGGATATATTTAATTTAGTTATATTATGATATTATATTTATGGTCTTCTTAATATTAAATTAAATAATTTTGTAAATGAATTATATATTTTGATTTGGTTAATAAATCATTAAATTGAAATTGGTATAAGAAAAAAATGAGAATATATATATATAATTTAATTTTATAAATATTTTGAAAAATATTTAATAAAATAATTATATATATATATATATATATTTCTTTTCAAATTTCATTATATAAAAACAAAACACTCTAACTTCAATTTTTTTTTGAAAAATATGTAATAAAAAATCTAATATAGTGATGTGTAATCCAAATGAAACACATCATATCCTTAATTTATTTATTTAAATACTATATTTTTTATTTTTTTAATATTTCATATATATATATATATATTATCGAGATTAAGTTCACTAAATACTAAATACTTTAAAAAAAATAAATTAATGTAATGTATTATTAAATACTTTTTTTTTTGTAAATGAGTGTGAGAACCTATATTACTGTAGAAAATTATAGTACAAAAAAGATGCATGGACTCTCAAGATCTGCTAGAAAGGAAACCAGATCTGGGGTCCCAGGGATGTAATGTCTAATATAGCAAGGTAGGCCTAGGTCGTCACCATGGGAAACCGACCCAAACCTCCGTAATCCAGTTTGAAAAATGCCAACATAACGAAAAAATAGAAACCATAAGCATAGTGGGATTAGCTCCAAGTTGATGGCGTGGTCTTCATCTCCTTCCTGCATTGTCTCGTTCTCCTCCCTTTGCTCCACCAGGTGTATCTTTCTGATGCACACTAGGGTTCCATTTTTGTCAGCGGGAGTAATGTCTATATGGTGGAAATAGCGTAAATAGAGCTGGAATTGCCTTGCCATCCACTCCATTTTTTCCTGTTGGCTTCTCTGGTCCTCCGCAAGTCTTTTTTCTCCCACTTCTAGGTTGCTGAGGCGGTTCAGAATACCTATAAGAACCTTCTTTTGTTCTCTAGTTTCTGTCATGTTGGTCTCCCTACGTTCTGCACACATCTTACCTATCAATATTTTTGTTCTCTAGGCTTCCTCCATTGTCCTGTGGTAGAGAGTTGTCCTGGGCTGTGTGGCTCTGGGGTCCCTTATCCCCCTCGCTTCCTGAGTTAGTTTTGTCCAGGATTTTCCCATAGGAGAATTGTTGATTTCGCTCTCCCATTTTTTGATGATAATCTTCCCCTTTATGTCTACCTGATTGAGGAACATACTCTTTTCTTCCCTGGCCACCTGTTTGATTCTTGTCATCCTCTGGGCATTCTGTGGAGGTTCAGTCCCCTGTGGGCCTCTCTTACTACTGGTTTTATTCATGCGTACCATCTTCTCTTATAGGTGGTAGTTTTTACGTTGGGTTCTTCCCCTGTTCCGCTTCACCTCTTTCTGGTATGTAAGGTGGCCCTTGTAATTGCTTTGATCTGGTCTGTGGTTCTTTCTGTTATACCTTATTTTATGGAGCCAACCCAGTTGCGGTCCCGTCCTTGCAATCGTGGCCTTCTCATCAAGGTGGTTCGTTTGGTTAGTATCCTCTGTTCTAGAGCGTGTGCACTTCATGACCTTGTCGTAATCCCTATGCCAATGCTTTTCCCCGCATGTTATATGCCATTCATTTCGCTGTCCCATAACGATACTTGGGTGAGGTGTGACCAGACTTGGCCCTGGTGAACCCTTTCGTCCATCGTCCTTCGCCTCCTACGGGTTATCTATTACGCTTTCCCACGGGTAGCCTCTATACTTCTTTCTATTGACAGGACCGTGGTGTCGTGCTTTCTCCTGATGTGTGATCTGTGTCTGCATTTGTAGCCTTTTTTGATTGGTGGGAAATCGAATTCTGCCTGAAACCTACATGCCCTTCAGTGCCTTCTGCGCCTCCATTATTTTCATAATATTCTGTACTACTACTGTTGTCCAAGTCTTTTGCCGCAAGTTGGGTGCAATCCACTCAGAATTGGCCTTGCGGGATGTTGCTCTAGATTGTGTCCAATTCTAGACCCTTGTTATCGACCCCCTCATTCGTTATTCTGTTCGCTAGTCCATTTGTTGACCTCCAAACCCAATGTAAATCCACAATGATCCCTGTTCGTAAGTGCTCTTGGATTTTTTGTAGTAGATGGGCCAATCGCCAGTGCCTTTGTATTTTTCCCATTCTGGTACCGTTTTGGAGTTTTCTTACTATGTTGATAACCAACGCAGAATCTCCTTCCACTATGGCATTTGTCATCCCCTCCCGACTTAGAATCTCCAGGCCAGTCTCCAGGACTCCGAATTCCGTGGCGTTGTTGATTGAGTTGCCCAAACTTCCAGCATACAACCGGATGATGTCTCCTTTACTGTCCCTGATTACTCCTCCCAAACCTGTTCTCCCTAGGTTTCCTTTCGCTGTCCCGTCGAAATTCAACTTGAGGAAGCCTGAAGGTGGCAATTTCTAGTTGCATTCACCTACTTGGAGTTGCGGTGAACATTTGCACTGATTGGGTTTGCATTCACCGTTCAGGTGGAATATCTCTAGAACTCAGGAATCCTGATCAGTGGGTCGAACTCTACCTACCTGACAGTTGCGACTTTGCACCATCTCTCATATCGTGGAGATTATTGTTTCCTTGATCTTCCCTTCGGGCCGACTTTGGTTTCTGAAAATGCGTTGATTCATTTCCTTCCATATCAACCATATGATCATTCCTGGGGTGAGGATCAAACATAGGTTCACCTCTTCTTGTTCATTGTAGTTCTCTTTCTAGATATTTATGGTTGTGGCAATGTTACCTCGGATCCTATCAGACTGGTGGAAGATACTTGCCGCCCAGTCCCAAAGTTCTGTAGTGTAGGTGCATTCGTCGAGGAGGTGGTTTGTTGTTTCTTCCTGGGCTTGACAAAGATGACATCTTGATGGACCCGTGAATCCCCTTTAACTTAGGTTATCCCAAGTTAATATGCGGTTGTGTAGTATTAGCCATTGGAAAATGTTTATTTTTGGCCATTGGGGGATGTTCCAAAGCTTATCCCAGTGTTGCGTTGGGTCTTCTTGGTCTAAATTTGCCATACAGTGTCAGACTTATTTTAGGTTAAATTCCCCTCCGTCCTTTTGTCCCCACATCAACTAGTCCTCTCCTTCCATGATTGTTATTTTTCGTCTTCCCAGTTCCTCCTCCACGTCTTTTACTGTTGTTGTGGGCGTATAGTTGTTCTGTGGAATAATCTTGTCCCAGATTCTCCATTTGTTGCGGTCCGTTTCCTATTTCCATTATTGGTAGACGTTGATTTTTCCTTGCGTGATTAGCTCCTATTGGAGTATCCCTCTGTCTAGGTTCTCCATCCTCGGTTCCTAGTGCTAAGCATCCTCCCATAATCTGGTTATTTTTCCATTCTTGATTTCCCAGAAGCTATGTTTCTTAATCCAGGCTTTGTTGCGCCAGAATAGGTTCCATATGGTCGACCCTTCCCTGGTTCCTCCAAAGAAGATTATGTCCTGATCGCGAATGTCCAGGGCATAATTTTCCTTCATTAGGTTTAGCCAAGGAGTAGTAGTTTCTTTGACCCAGTGTTACCAGATTTTCGCCCCATATGCGTTATTGGTGATTTGTGGGTCTTGTAGCCCTAGGTCTCCTTTGCTCTTTAGCCTGCAGAGTTTCTCTCAAGCCACCAGGGCCCATTTTTTATTTCTTTCCGCGCCTTGCCACAGGAAGTCCCTCTAGATGGCTCTTATTTTCTGTAGGATCACCTGTGGAGTGGGGAAGATGGACATCATAAAGGTTGGGATTTCTTGTAAAACAGTCTTGGTTAGGATTAGTCTGCCTGATAGATTGAGGGATCTATACGTCCAATTTTTTACCCTCTCCTGTAACCTATTTATTACTCCCCAAGTTGACATTTTGTACACTTTGTTTGTCAATGGAACCCCCAAATACTTGGCTGGGAGTGTTTTTTGTTCAAAGCCTAGAATGTTGGTCAAATTCCTTTGGATAGCTGGATTGGTATTGAAGAAGAAGATGATCGACTTGGAGTGGTTGATCTCAGCGCCTGAGTCTTCCCCAAAATATTCTAAGATTCATTTGTAGTCTTTGGATTCCTTGACTGTGGGTATGCCGTGGAGTAAGGTATCATCCACAAACTGTTGGTGTGTTGAAGTAGGGCAGTTTTCGAAGGGTTTGAGCCCTATTATTTCCCCAATTGCGGTTGTGCTCTTTATGCTTTGGTTGAGGCCTTCCATCATCAGAATGAACATGAAGGGGGACAACGGGTCTCCTTGTCTGATACCTCACGTGGGCTAGAAAGGTTTGGTCAGGGATCCATTGATTAGTAGCAAGTAGCTTGTTGTGGATACGAGAATAACAATCCAGCTGATCCAATGCTGGGTGAAACCAAAGGCTTCCAAAATCTCGACCATATAGTGCCAGCTAATTTTATCATAAGATTTTGCTAGGTCTAGTTGTATTATCATTCCCCCCCTCTTCTAAAGCTTCAAGGTGTGAATGATCTCATGGGTCTGGATGATGTTGTCCATTATTTGTCTTCCTTCCACAAAGCCTTCCTGTTCTTGTGAGATCAGTGAAGGTAGGAGGGGTTTCAGTCTATTTTCTATGACTTTGGAGATTATCTTGTAAACCACATTGCATAGCTCTATAGGTCTCTACCGATCAGGGATTTTGGCTTCATTTTCTTTAGGTATTAGTGTGATCATTGTGGAATTTAGTGCTTTAAGTATGGAGGCGGACCTTGTAGAGTCTTCTACTACGTTGTAAATGTCATGTTTGACGGTTTCCCAGTAGGATTTGAAGAACTCCACTGTGAAGCCATCTGGACCTCGTGCTTTCCCACTGGGCATTTCCTGGAGATCCTGGTCAACTTCTTCTGTGGTAATACATTTGTTTAGGGAGATGTTTTGTTCCTCTATGACCAGGCATGGAATATGTTAGGTTATCCTTTGAATGGCCTATGATCTATCTTAGTGAGGTTCTTGGGCTATCTTGTGGAAGTGTTTGACCAGAGCGGTTTCAATCTCCTGATGTGACTCGCGCTCTATTCAATCCTGGTCCTTGATATTTAGGATTTTGTTATGGGCTCTTCTAGCCATGGTTGTTCTATGGAAAAACTTGGTGTCTTCTCTCCCTCCTTTAGCCATTGGATGAGGTACTTTTGACACTAGAGTGTTTCTTCCTGCTGGCATCACGCCTCCCAATCTTGGGTCATTTGGATCTCTTCCTTTTTTCGGTCCTTAGTATAGCCTTCCCGCATGCAGGTTTCTTGGAGATTTTTCATTTTTTCTTCTATGGTTTTTTTATCTTTGTTTATATTCCCGAAGGTATCCATGTTCCACTCTTTGAGATTTTTTTTGATGTACTTAAGTTTCTTATGAAGTTTGAACATCCTTGTCCGTTTCTCTAGTTGCTCCTCCCATCGCCACTGTTTTATTATTTCCTTGAAAGTCAGGTGATCAATCCATAATTTCTCGAATCTGAAGGGTCTTTTATTTGGTGGTGTTTGGAAGCCTGCTTCTAGTTGCACTAGCCAGTGATCAGATCCACCCTAGGGAAGGATGTTGCAATCTAAGGTTAGCCCCTGCATAATGATTGACTCTGATATAAGGAATCTGTCGAGTCTTGTAGCTACATGAAACTGGTTCATCCGTTTATTGTTCCAGGTGAACTGGCCATTCTTAGTTTCGAGATCTACCAGCTCCGCTCGGTCGATGAGCTTTGAAAACTCCTCTGCATCCCTATCCAATCTTCTTGTACCACCTTTCTTCTCCGCAAGTGAGGTGATGATGTTGAAGTCCCCTGCCAGGATCTATTGGAGGTTGGTGGATCGAGATTTTATATCTTCTAGGTCTCGGATCATTCCTCTCTTTTCCTCTGGCCCTTGGGGCCCATACACATTAGTGAAGATAATCTCCTCTGTGTTTCCAATTATTTCCATGGGTACCGTTAGGGTGTACCTGGTTGCTTCGGGTGCTATTATATTTAGAATTTGTGGGTTCCACAAAGTGAGAGTGTCACCTGATCTTTGGTGGTCTTCGATGGCTACCATCTTATATTTGCACCAGTGTTGTTTACTGATTGTCTCCATTCTGTCTGTAGTGCATTTCATCTCTTGAATGAAACAAAGATCCGGTTGTTCCTGCTTTAGTTTATTCCTAAGGATTATTTGTTTTCTTGGGATGTTTAAGCCTCTTATATTCCAAGTTATGACCTTCATTTAAACATGTAGGGGGGAGTGGGGAAAGAGTTTCTTGATCTTACCTGAATTTATCAGTAGTTCTCCCAGCTCTTGTAGGGCTGCATTGTTTGATTTCCTACCTTTTTTCCTCCTCATCTACTTGGGTGATGGTTGTGGTTGTCCCTCATCGGTTTTGACTCCTAGGTGTCCTATCTCCCCATGTGTGTGTTTTTGTCCTCTGGCTTTGTATTTTTCCCATAGGAGAAACAAGTACTGGATGTGGTCAAGTTGCTCTGTTGGTACGTTGTCGACTCCCTTCCTTTTCCATTGTTCCAATATGTTCGGAAGGTCTATCCATTCCCTTTCCACCAAGTCCCTGAGATCAAGGTCCTCTGTGCCTACTTCGCTTGGGGTCATCTCTGCATCTCCCTCTGCATCTTGCATGGCACTAATGTCATATTTTGTTTCTCCATCCATCAGGGTTGCGCAACTCCCCTGTGTTGTCGTGTTACTTGGCCAGTCGGTAGGCTCTTTTGTTGCTTGGTCTCTGACCTCTTGAACTTTTTCCGAGTCACTTTCGTCTTCTCTCCCTTTGTTGGTTTGGTCCCTTCCTTCCATTTTATTCTTGGGTCTCCTATTTATTTCCTACTGTGGTTTTATTTTTCTTTTTATTTTCTATGTCCCTGGGGTTCGGTGTTCTAAACCCTTCCTCATCTTGTTGTGTTTTGGGGTTTGTCGCTTCCTTATTTTTATTAAGAGGGAATTCTCTGATCAAGTGGCCATGTTCATGGCATCTTGTACATCTAAAGGGGATCTGTTTGTAATCTATGTTTTGGATCCATTCCTCATCCCTGAATTTCAGACTTATGGCTTCTAGGAGTGCTCCAGAAACATCCATCTCTATGCAAATTCTTGCATATGATGTGTATCTTCCTTTTAGGGTAGCTTCTGCAGTCTTCACATATTTCCCCATTTTGTTTTCTATTGCTTCAAAGGTGGAGGTCAACTAGTAGTCTAAGGGTAAGGAATAAAATCTCATCCATACCGGTATCTTTTTGAACGTTTCTTTTTGGGGAAGAAATTTTCTTTCGAGGGTTGCATGTATAGTCCAGTTGAGGCATGGAAGTATGGACCTCCCTCGAAGACTCTATCCCTATCCTCCAGGTTTATGAAGACTTCTATGAAGAAACCCTTCAAGCCGAGGTGGAGCTCCACTTCTCAATTTGGCTTTCAGTGATATTTGATCCAGTTGCGCAGAGTTCTTTCTATGGGCCATAACCCCATGAAATTGCATATGAGTGCACGCGTCTTCATCTGGTCCCTATAGAGTTGTGTTTGTGGGTCCTCCAATATTACCTTGGGTATCATTGTTGTTTTGGGTTTGCATGGGTTGTACCCTTCTGTCCCATTGGCCTTCGCGGTCTCTTGCATCTCATTCTGAGTTTCCTTATCGTCTTCACCCATGGTCTCATTTTTGTCCTGGCTTCATTCATGACGCTTCCCTGGGTCTGATCCCGAGGTTCTTGTCGTTGGTGTCTAGAAAACTACGCCTCTTGGCCCTTTCCCTCTGTCCACCACTACCTGTTTGTGGTCCCCTTACCCCCCCCTTTGGTGCTCATGTTTCTCTCTGTTGTGGCCATGACTGTCAAACCCTAGCTCGCTGCGACTATCAAACCCTCAGAAAAAAAGGTTTTATCGTAATGTATTACTAAATACATTAATACATTACATTATAAAATATATTGTTCTATTAATATGTTACATTTATACATTAATACTTGAATATATTTATCAATCAATTAATACAGTAATTTATACATGTTTATTACATATTAAATTAATATTTATATATTAAATTAATTTAATATTAAATTATTATATTAATTAAATGTATTAATATATTAATGGTGGTTCTGAATGCATGTTGATCATCAACTAGAAACAACCACTTTATAAAAATGGTTGATATATGTCGATCAATGCCATTTTTCACCATTTACAATTAATGGCACATATCCGCTTATATCAACCACTTTTATAAAGTGGTTGTTGCTAGTATCCTATTGCTAGGAGACTTTTGTAGCGTGTCAATTGCTCTGATACCAATTTGTAGTGTACCAATTGCTCTGATACCAATTTGTAGTGTACCAATTTAAAGAAAACAAGAGGTTTAACGCGCTCTTGTAATATTCTGTACACTCTTTTAATAATAAACACAGGCCAATATAACCACATGCATTTAAGCACAATTAAATACAATTAAAATACAGAGTGAAACATATCCGGTTAATGCTATAATTAAATGTTCCATAGCATTCATCATTAATTCATTTACACAGCGAAAACATGATACAGAAGCAACCAGTCACGCATAACATGATCAAAGCATAATTCAAATACTTATCTTTTAACAGCTGTAGAAAACACCAACCGAGTGCAGGCCTTCCACGAACCTCCCAGCCTTAG